>PVJL010001718.1:67500-181546 GCA_004026885.1 Lyroderma lyra | reverse complement strand
AAAAAATAATAAGATTAATAATAACTTCCTTCTGAGTTCATCTCAAAAGCTACCTCTCCTCAAATCACCTGTGGTTTCAAGTCACTCTGCAGAAGCACAACCTTCCTCTGACTACACAGAATGCTCCTCAGCAGGAACTTAGTGTCTGGCCCCTGCTAGCACAGACCACAGGCCCCCTTGAGGGCCAAGACCAGGCCAACAGGTTTTGCTGCCCGGTTAACAGTTAGCACAGGGCCATTCATAGAGCTGGTTGTTTGATCATTAAATACACACACAGTTGGTACATTTTCAATTCTAAGGATTTCTTAAAATAAGGAAATAAAAATGTAATACCTGTCACTTTAATAATATACAGCATTCTACAGAATGAGTTACTGGCTCAAATAAGGACAAAATGGGTCTCTAACTTTAAATGATGTTTAGGATGAACCTTAAAGACATTATGCTAAGTGAAATAAGCCAGACATGAAGGACAAATATGGTACGTTCCCACTCATATGAGGTCCTTAGAATAGTCCAATGCATACAGAAAGTAGAATGGTGATTACCAAGGACTTGGAGGAAAGGGGACTAGGGAGTTATTGGTTAATACACAGCATTTTGGTTTGGGATGATGAAAACATTCTGGAGATGAATGTGGTGATGGTTGCACAATAGCATGAATTTACTTAATGCCAATAAACCATATACTTAAAAATGGTTACAATGATAAATTCTGTGTTACATATATTTTACCACAATAAAAATCAAACAAATAAAAAATATATATACTACATTCAAGTGTATGTACCTTGACACAGTTGCAAATATACATCAGGAAACACAATTTGGATATGTTAACATAGATGGAACATAATTACATTGTACTATGTTTCCTTAATTGTTTAAAAGGAGTTAAAATAAATTTGTATCTCTGAAATTTATATACCACTGTAGTTATAGATAAAATTACTTTAAATCAAAGGAAATATTAAGAATTTACAACTGCAATGAACAAAAAGTACAAGTCCTAAAAAATATATATGTTAAACAGAATTTAAAAGTTTCCAGACAGTAAAACCATTAAAACAGACTCACGTTTATAAAGTGTAAATGACCACAACATAATTAAATATGCTTAGACAAAATATATAAAATTTTGGTTTCCCAATATCTCCCTCAAAAGACTAAGTGGAGAAAAGTTTGTTAGTTATTAATCCACCTTAAAATTGAATGTAATTTAGCTAAAATTTTTATAATTATTCATGAATTCCCCTGATCAAATACTTTGGGAAATATCGTTAAGTCAGGATGTGAAGAATGCTAAAAGTAAAAGTACTTGGCTTTCTCTTGGCTAGAATTCAGAAAGAAAAGCAGGAGTCCTATATCTTATGATTCTCACATATTAACCAGTTGTTCATACGAAATTCTAACACAGGCACCTAAAACCTGAGGGGGCCATAATGTCAAATAGAATGTGTGTTGTATCACACACACCTGAGTTCCACTCTGCAACCTCTGGCGAGTGACTCAACATGAGCCTCCTCAGTTTCCACTTTTTTAAAATGACTGTGACTTCCAAGTTGACAAGAGGATCGTATGAGGTCACATGGACACAACCTGGCCACTTGTTCCAGAGGCTTGGTTGACATGCTCTTCTCTTTGTCACCTAAGGCACCCAGCATGTTGCTGCCTTTATACACCAAAGAGAAACTCACTTGATCCTGACAGTCAGGGGGAAAAAAAACCCCAATAAATTTTAGTTTTCTCTAATTTGTCAAATTATAAAAACCCTAAAGTCCTACAATCTGACTTCTGACCACATTAAGCTATTACAACGACTAACATCACCTTCAAATCAAACCTCAGTACTAGTTGCTAACACGTACAAAATGCTGAGAGCACTTCCTATCTGCTGGGCACTTCCCTTTGCACATTCTGTGCACGAACTCCTTTGATCCTCACAATGGCCCTATAAGATGGGTGGGTAGTATTAATGGCCCCATTTTATAGATGAGGCAATTCAGGCACAGCTGTTAAGGGACAGGATCTGAAGCGAAGCATTGTGGCTCACGTCTACTGTGTCTTGTGACCTCTTCCTTTTTATCCCCTTATTCCTTTTAAAACTATTTTGTGCCAACACTTAATACTCTTGGATGTCCTGCCTCTGATACTTCCCTTTAGGGCTGTCTCTGCTGCTGCTTTTCTCACTCTTCGTATGTACTATCTCAATGCAGACATCTCCTAAAGTTTAGGCCACTCATCTCCCTCTCTCACTCATTTGAGAAGCTCAGGACTCTCCTAGCTTCAACTATCAGCCTTACATTGACAATTTACCAATTTAAATCTCCAGCCTTAAACCATCATGCCATCTCTTGACCTGTTTACGTCACTCTCTTATCCGTGCACAAATGCAAATTCTAACTATCTTTATCTCAAAATGTATCTAGTTGCTTTTAGTGCATAACAGAACACTCCAGAATTTAGTGATGTACAACTATTTCATTATGCCCCTGCGTTCTGTGGACCAGGAAACCAGACAAGGTACAGAAGATATGCCTGGCCTATATTCCATAATGTCTGGGGCCTCAGTGGAGATGACTAAGAGCTGAAAGCTGGAATCTCCTTTAAGATTTACAAACATGTCTAATGCCTGGTGTTACCTGTTGGGTGGGATCTCAGTGGGAGACATCCATCAGAACACCCACAGGTGGTCTCTCATGTGACAGAGCTTCCTCACATGGCATGGCAGCCTCAGAATAGCTGGATTTTTACATGGTGGCTCAGGGCTCCAAAGTGTCCCACATTTTAAAAACACTTTCCAATTAGTCCAATCCCACAATTCTTCCTCACCATAAAGGAAGGAGTATGTTAAGCATCAGGTGTTTTTTACACAACTTATTTCTTATAAGAGTGAAAACAGGTATTACCACCCTTTACAAAAAGGGAAAGATGACAAGTATGGAGACATGCTAGTAATTAGGTAATCACAAAGTCACGTCCAAACTCAGGCTCTTTGTATGCAATAAAGATCATAATGAAAATCAAGTTTTCAATATGCTATTTTTCTCTAAATTCAGGGTAAAGATTTCCAGTAACCAGATTTTTTTCTTTGCTAGCTAGCCATTAGGAAGAACTGTATTTCTTTTACTACTAGATTTAAAACAACTTTGTCACAATATTTTTAATTTATCTAATTGAAAATACATGCATATACTTCAAAAAGTAAAAAAACAAAAATAAGGGGGTTCCCTGGTGGTAGTGGCTAGGCTTTGGCACGCTCAACACCACAGCCTGGGTTGGTTTCCCAGCCAGGGAACTACCCCCCAAAATAAAAACAAAAAACAAAAAGTACAGCGAGAAGTCTTGCTTCTACTCTTGTCTGCCATCTACTCAGTTCATATTCCTAACTAATATGTAATCACTTAAATACATATCCTCCAGTTCTTAATACCAGTATAAACATTTTTGTCCCACCCTCACCTTTTCCCTACCAACTATGTGTAACTCCACTGGGTCATTTAATCATTCTAAGGGACTGAACATTCAAGGCTGCAGTAACTAACCTTGAGCACATGTCATTTCATGCATTCAAGTATCTATTAATATATAAGATAAATTCCCAGGACTAGGATTTTTAAGTAGGAAATAATACTTTTGCATTTGATAGATGTTGCCACATGTCTCTCCGTAAGGATCGTTACACTCTCAAAAGTTGCATTTGTTTCCCTACGACTTCAAAAATCACAATGCAGTACCACATTTCTGGACTTGCGTCAACCTAACAAGGAAACAATGGTAGCGTGGCGTGAAAAGTAGGTGAAAAGCTGCATCTCTCATTGAGGGGGAGGGCAAGCAGCTTCCCATGTGTTTCAGAGTCATTCTAATTTTCTCTCCTGTCAACTGTTTACCTGTCTTGCCACGGTTTCAGTTGTGTTTGGGGCCTTTCTCTCACATTAATTTCTAGCACTTCCTTTTACATTAGTGTGATCATACTATTGTCTACAATATGAGTCATAAGTATTTATTCCCAGTTTGTCATTTGACTTCATTTGTGCTGGCATTTGACATGTGGAAATGCTCAGTTTTTATATAGTGAAAGTTATAATTATTTTCTTTTATGGCTTCTAGGTTGAGTCATAATTAGGAGATCGCCACTGAAGAATTAAAGAAATGTATTAAAGAAATTAACAAACATATATTTTAAGCTTTATTTTAATATACTTTTAAACTTATTAAATAGTTGCAAAGAAAACCTAAAGAGTTCCTGTATACCTTCCTTATAGAAAAAATCCAGTTAATAAATTCAGAGGGAATTAAAGAACCAAACATCATTATTTTGCAACTTCTAATAAACACTGAATTTAAGCAATCACCAATGGCTACGAAAACCAGTAGGTGAAAAGCTGGTTAAACTGAAATGGGACAGCGACAGATTAAGGTGAGCTTGTCTAAGGGTCACCCTGTGCTGCTAGATTCAAAAGATAGCCAGTTCCTGATAGAGGTAATAGTGTCTCTTCCAGCCCTCCCTCCCATTCTACAAGTGACAGCGCATTGGTGAACCATAACCAGGAAAGTCACACACACCCATGAGAAGGCACACAGTGAGGTACACCAGGCACCTTTGAAGAGAGAACTGACAGATTCCCCAGAACACCAGAAGCTAGCTAGTATCAATCTACTCAGGAGGAACTGAAAAAAAAAATAATAGTTTGGGGAACGTAAGGTACCAACTAATTTCATGTTTTACAACACTTATGTCAACACTATTAACCAAGAACTAATAGACAAAGATATAAAATATAATATCTTGTTTACAATCAGAGAAAAATGATAGTTTGAAAGAAGTTTGTTTCTATTCAAAACAATCTATGTAGTCAATGGCATATGCCCTCTTCTAAAGAAATAAAAATTAGAGCTTGTGCAGGATCGTTT
Source organism: Lyroderma lyra (assembly GCA_004026885.1). Classification (NCBI taxonomy): domain Eukaryota; kingdom Metazoa; phylum Chordata; class Mammalia; order Chiroptera; family Megadermatidae; genus Lyroderma; species Lyroderma lyra. The sequence goes on along the minus strand of PVJL010001718.1, from coordinate 176,632 downwards.
TCTCTAGTACTCTTTTTATTTCTGGCAGATTTAAAGAATCCTTCCTTCTCTCACCCACCCAGGTTGGTGCAAGGCCCCGACCACCACCATTTCATTCCTTTAAGTTCAGCACCATCCTTGACGTCCTCTCCTCTGTCTTTTCATTAACTATGTACCTCTAAGAAATTGATTTGAACTCTTAAGTGTGATCCATTAGATAGAGACTTTCAAACTCTTCACCACAACCCACAGCAAGAAATACATTTTATATCTGGTGCCAGGACACACCAATAAAAGTCATACCTATAAAACTACACAGAAGTTCCTCAAAACATGTACCCTTACTATATGTGATAGACTGATCTCCATTCTTCCTCACGTTTTTTTTTTTACCCTCATGATCCAACAATTAGGTCACAACTCACAGTTTGACATACGTAGATAAGATACATGATACATCTCTCTAAGTAGCAACATAAGGAAGTGGTTAAAAGTTCTGCCTTCAGACTTCCTGGAATCAGACAGCTATACCAGGAAGCTGTCAACCTCTCTGCCTCAGTTTCTTTGTCATGGGAGGCAAGAACACTGTTAACTTCAAAACTGAGTGTTAACCAAGATCATCCACATACAGCACTTACAGCATAAAAGGTATTCAATTAATGGCAGTTAATAATTGTTAAATAGTCTGTGGACTTTTTTTATTGTAAATATACACTAACTCCATCATTTCAATGTACAATTCAGTGGTATTTGGTACCTTTCCAGTGTTATATAACCATCACCACTCTCCAGTCCCAGAAAATTTTCATCATCCCAAAAGGAACCCCAGTACCCATTCCAATCTTGTTCCCAGGCCCTGGCAACCCCTAATCTGCCTCTAGGTCCACAGACTTTTTAAATGAAGTAACATTTGATTAGAGCAGCTTTCTAAGGTAGAATGAAGTGTTCTTTAGAGTCATTAGTTCTATGGTTCATAAGACAAACTTCTGCTAACCATCCCTTAGGTAAACCTTGTGACCTGTGTTGGGATCCGAAATCTGTCTCTCCTGTGAAAGCCTGCCCAGGGTGGCGAGGAGACTACTTTCAGTGCCCACAAGAGGCAGAATGAGCAAGCCTCATCTATGAAGATGTTTCTTCATCACCTTGTGAAATATCACCAGAGCACTGAATATTTACTAAATGAATATTTATTCTTCAGTCTTTGCATTTTTAAATTCTGCTTTTGAAGCTCTAAACTTTTACCATCAAGGCATAAAACAATTGAACCTAGACACATTACTTGGCTTTAGGATGTAGTATCATTTCCTTTTTGGGTCCCACCCCTCTTATACTCTGATTTCCCGCCCTTCCTTTGGGGTGTGGAAGATTGAGCAAAAATAACTTTGTTCTTCCCAGGACCTATTCAGGAGTGCCAGATCCTCCATCAGGACAATAACAGAGGCAGGAAGATTACCTTGCAAAGCAACACTGTTATTCTTTGAGAAATTATTAATACAGAAGGTTTCTCAGGCCAAAATAAATGTCATCACAAAGCGCAGAAGATGTGAACTGGAGAATGTCCGTGGTCTGGGCTGCAGAAGTCAGAAGCTTTTTTCTTTTTCTTTTTTTTTTTTTTTTACTGAAGACCAACACTCAAATTCCTCATTTTCCACTCCCCTCCACCCACCCACTCTGCTTCCCAGAGTCCTGGGTGAAATCCTGACATTGGGTTATACCACTGGGTCAACCCGGCTTATTTGGAGTAGGGGGTTGGGGGAGCGGGGGATAGAAGGCCTGGACTCCAGTCCCAGTGTCCAGCCAACATCCCCCACTCTCAGGGAGGCACTTTATTGCTTTGGGGGGAGAGAAAAGGAAGAAGGCTTTAAGCAGCACACTAGCCCAAGAAACCTCACACCTCAAATTCCGGGGAAGCCCATGCCCAGAACTCTATCAAATTCTGGAAAAAATCTTGCGCTACAGTGAGCTTGATGTGGACAAAAGAGAACTACAACTTTCTGAAGACCCGGGTGCCCCAGCAAGTCTGAGAGAGTGCAGGTCCCCAAACTGGCGGCGAAGGATCGATCATCGTGAGCGTTCCAAGTACACGAAGCCATGGCTTCGCCACTGAACTACCAAAAATGAGACCTCAAGAGAAAGGATGACCTAGAAGACTGTCACTTCCACCAGCGCCCAGGTGATCCTTATCGTGGGTCCAGCACATGTCGCAAGCATCCTGCCCCGGGCAGCTCAGTGACCGCGGCCTCGCCAACCCGAAACTCGGAGGGCTGAGTGCACGCAGCGAGCAGGGAGGACTCCCACCGGGCGGCTGCAGCGAGTCCCCAGGTGGCGAGGCCGCTGCCTCTCAGGACGCCCGAAATGGGTCCCACGCAGGGCCCTGGCCTTGGCGGGCCGTGGGGCCGAGCCGAGGGCGGGGTTCGGAAGGCGACGGCACTCGGCTCCCTCTGCCAAGAATGGGGCAACTCCGGAAAGTTCCCGGAATCCACGCGCGCTTCCCGCAACCACCTCCCCGGCGCCCGGCACGCGGGAGCAACCCGCGCCCGCGCTCACGAGCCCTGCGGGCGCACTGACCCGAGATGGTCTCCTGGTAGCCCTTGGTGAAGAACTGCATGGCCGTGGCCGCCCTCCAGGGCGTCTTGAGCAGCCCCTGCCGCTGGGGGTTCTCGCCCAGCGAGCTCAGGATGGACGAGTAGGCGGCCGCCAGGTTAGGGAGGTTCAGCTCGTTATCCTCCTCGCTGCGGGGCCGCTCGCCCTTCCAGCCGCCCGCCAGCTGGGCTCTCTTGGTCTCCGGGCGCGGCGGCTTTTCCGGGGACCCGCTGGGCCCGGGCAGCGGCGGCTCCCCATCAAGGCACCCATTGCGGCACCTGGGCTCCCGCGGCTTCGCAGGCGCTCGCACCGGGCCCTTCTCCATGGACCCGCCGCTGCCGCTCAGGAGGGACCCTGGGGCGCTTCAGGGGCTGCGACTAAACTTCGCCGGCGGCCGCACGCAAGGGACTGTGGCCGAAGTCACCTGAGGGTATGCGATCGGCCGGGGACTCAGACAGGAACATCCCGGGGCTCTGGTTTTATGGGCTCGCTCCTCCGCCGGGGCCGCGGGGCGTCCCCATTGGTGGCTGCCGCCTCACGTCACGGCGCTCGCCCCGCCCCCTAGCCCCGCCCCCCGCGGGGCGCCCGGGAGGGGCGTGCGGTGGCGCTCAGTCCGGAGTTCTCGGAAAAGGCGGCGATTTCGGGCAGAGCCGCAGACCAGCGCCCGAGCTCGTCCGGCGCCAGCGGGAGGAGCAGGTTAGACCCCTCCGGCTGCTGCGGGATGAACGCATTCCGGACCTTGGCAGGTGTCTGGAGCTGGAACCTCGGGGCGGGCAGGCACGGGTCTGGGCGCCAGGTGAGCTCTTCTCAGGTAAAGAGAACGCTGCATCAGAAGTGCTCGGCTCCCTGAGCCCCGGGAAAAATGAGCGAGCAGGTGGCCTCGCTGTGCGGAAGAGACTGAGTTAAGCTGTGGGTAAGGAAACCAACTCTTACGCTTTTAGAGCAAGAGCATAATATGACTTGAAACTCTTGCTTTCCTTAGTTTAAAATAGGAGGACTGTCGGCAAAGTGTCCAGCCATGTAGCAGTTCTGGTTGTATTGACAATGGCTGGATTTTTTTCCGGCCAGCCCTCCTGAATGCGGTACACCTGCCACCTAGGAGAACTCTCTGGCTGCTGTCAGAGCGAGTGTTCACCAAGTGGCCCTTATGTGAGTCCCCATATCTAGGAAGATGGCATTTGTGGTGGCCAGAACATTGACCCTGGAGAAATTGATTTGCAAGCGAAGTTAAACTCCTTTCTTTTGATGTTGATGCAAATTGTGAAATGTTATCGATCAGCTGAACTCTTAACCAGTTAACATCGCCTTTGACTTTTAAGATTAAAAACATGGACTTTTTCCTCATTTGAGGGATTGTTATTTCATAATGCCAAAGGTGAGTTTTAAAACATGTATCAGGAGTTCCCTGATGGTGTAGTGGCTTAAGGCTTCAACACTGGTGCTGTCAGCGTTGCGGCCTGGGTTCAATTCCCAGTCAGGGAGCTACCCACATACCAAAAAGCAAAAAAATAAATAAATAAAACATGTATCAAATTACCTTATGATTTGCTCTAGAGAATTTCTAATGCTGATTTTTCTGACGTGTAAACAAGTATTAAAAGGCTTAGGATCAGACAAACCAGGAGGGAAGCCAATGGAATTATTCTATACTAATAAAGTAGCTCAGTCGTTATAATTAATAATTTGAATTTCTTGGATGTCTGTTCCAGGCATTGCCCTGTTCTAAACATTAAGGAAAGAAATGTGGAAATTAGCCTCCTAGGCACCTTTAGTCTAAAATAGAAGAGATAGTCATGTAAGTGGGTTTTTAAAAAATAGTTATTTAACTTGTATATACATTAAATATCACATTATATAAATCAAGAAATATGAACATCTGGAAAGCCTCTTTATCACTGCTCTATTATTTATTGTAAGTTTTCCCCCCATAGGCAAGGTACTGCAACATTTATTCTCTTTAACTGCACTGCCCATGTGCACTGTTTCAAGCAGAGTTGGAGACAGCATTAAAGGATGGCCTTATAGTTAACAAATGAAAAACAAAGATACCAAGTGAGGTACTTAAAAAAAAGAGGGATTCAATGGCAATGACTTTAATAAGGTTTGTGTGTGTGTGTGTGTGTGTGTGTGTGTGTGTGGCAATCTTTTGCCTTTTCTAAAAAAGCATTTGTAAACATTAATATATTCCCCAAAGACAATTTCTAATGAAATTTTTACCATAAAAATGAACATTGTCTTAGGAACACTGCCACTGAGACATCAGCACATTTGTTGCCAGTTATCTATACAAAGTCTCTGGATTTGTTCTAGAACTTAGTTACTTGTAAAATGAAGGCAATGTCTTTCAGCTAAATAGCTCAAGATAATGTAAGGAAGCTTTAAAATCACAAACATTATTGAAACAATTTGACAGTGAAATGTAGGTAGTTGGCAGGGGATGGTTGTAAGTAGAAACAAGAGAAAAAGAAAGAATAAACTAAAAGAGGGGGGGATATGTTCCACAGAATTTATTAGCGTAAAATAGTTCAACAGTAAAACTGAAACTCACGCCAGGAATTGTGACGGCACCTACTCGTGTGTTTCTAACCCAGTACTTGACCCACTTTCACCTTGGACTTAACGTGGGAGTTGCTTTCTACCAAAAAAAAAAAAACAACAATTTTATTTTACTTCTCCCATTTCTAGGGCAGTAGTGGAACAGAGAAATGGGTGAGATACACAGTGTCAAAGACTGCATCCTGCAGGGCCACAGAGATAGACAGTCACTTGTCAAGGGTAGCAGGTAAACTAACATTAGACATTTAGCAGTGGTAACTGGACAAAAGCACATTTCTTTTAAGTAAACTTGATGGAGGTTCTATATTTGGAATTCAAACTATGGAGGAGGTTCTGGATCCAGGTGGAAAGTTACACAAGGAAAGTATTTTCATCCCACTCCTAACTTCCGAAAGCAGGACTGTGGAGTCAATGGAATACTGAGGCATCTCACTATATCCCCCAAATGTAGGGAGAAGCAAACTGAATGGAAGCCCTTACCTTTCTTCTCTTCTGATGGAAAAGGAATGGAACAACTTTTAGAGAGAAAAATGGGAGAATATGACATTGAGCTGACTCTTAAGAGAAAGGAAGGAAAGGCTCGAGGGCTCCACACTGAGTTGAGGAAACTATCCAAAGACCAAAGACACCTCACAAGGGAAGAATAGACACGCCACATGTAGTCACATGTCCCTGGTAGAGGATCTTTAGTACCATCTCAGAATAATGAGCAGATGCTAATAAGAAGGGTGCTAAAGGAGACTCCACTCTTCCATAGCTGAACTGTGTCCCAACCTTCATAATCCCTCACAGAAAAAGAGAGGTAATACAAACTCCTCAAGCCACCAACTGTACCAGAGTCAGGAAAATAAATGGGCTTCTGCTATAATGGGAGACAAAGAAGTCAGGCGTGGACAGGAGGCAGATAAATGACTAGCTGGCAACTGTGCAAACATACAACAGCCAAATAAAACTAAACTAAAAGGGGGAAATATACAGCATGTAGAAGACATCAAGACAAAGACTGCAATTGGGAAGAAAACTAAGTTCATGGAATAGGAAAAAAAATTTCTCACAAATGCTTTATGCTACAGAACAACTTAATAAAAACGTGAATTTGATAAGACAAAAACCAAGATAATAAAATTGTAAAAGGAGTTGCAGGCCTAGGAAATAAATTGAGGACCCTCACTATAGTGAAATTAATTAGAAAGAACCATGTGCAAAATAGACACTGTTGAAAATTTACTGACATGAAGAAAGGCCAGAGAATGAATAAAAGAGGAAGATGAAAGCTATTAGACAAAGCAAAGATGACCTAGCATAAGAATAATTAGAGTTCCTGAGGTAGACAACTCAACAAATGAAAGGATGTAGTCAAAACTATAAGCATATTTCCCTACCAGAAGTAAGCCTTTATATTTATGTTCAATTGATTTTCAACAAGGGTGCCAAGACAATTTAATGGGATTAAGAAACATCTTTTCAACATTGAGACCAGAACAACTGGATACCTATATGCAAAAGAAAGGGATCTCTATCTCACACCCCAAAGAAAAATTAACTCAAAATAGATCACAGACCTAAATGTAAGAGCAAATATTATAAACCTCAGAAGAAAACATAGGCACAAATCTTTATGACCTTGATTAGGCAATAGATTTCTTAGAAATAATACCAACAATGGAAGCAACCAAAGAAAAAAGGGTTAGACTTCACCAAAGTTGAAAACTTTTCTGCTTCAAAGGACATTATCAAGAAGGGAAAAGACGGGAGTTCCCTGGTGGTGTAGTGGCTTAAGGCTTCGGTGCTGGTGCTGTCAATGCTGCAGCCTGGGTTCGATTCCCAGCCAGGGAACTACCCACATGTTACAAAAACAAAACAAACAAACAAAAAAAAAAAACAAGGGAAAAGACAACTCACAGAATGAGAGAAAATATTTGCAAATTATATCTGATAGGGGATTATTATAGTATCTAGAATATATAAAGAACTCTTACAACTAAATGATAATTTTTAAAAACCTAATTTGAAAATGGGCAAAAGGATTTGATTAAACATTTCCAAAGAAATATACACATGACCAATAAGCACATGAAAACATGTTCAACATCATTAGCCATCAGAGAAATGCAAATCAGGGTGTGAGTGAATACCACCTCACACCCAGTAGGATGGCTGTATTCGAAAAGATAGATGGTAACAAGTATTTCTGAGGATGTGAAGAAATTGGAATCCTCATGCACTGCTGCTAGGAATATAAAATATGCAGCTGCTTTGGAAAATAGTCTGGCAGTTCCTTAAAAGGTTAAATATAGAGTTCCCATATTAACCAGCAATTCCACAGCAGGTGTAAATGCAAGAGTAATGGAAACATAAGTGCACACGAAGCTTGTACATGAATGTTCATAGAACCATTATTCATAATAGCCAAAAAGTGGAAACAACCCAAGTGTCCATCAACTGATGAATGGATAAATAAAGTGTGATATATACAAATACTGGGATATTATTCAGCCATAAAAATGAAGTACTGATATGTCCTCTAATGTGGATCAACCTTGAAAACATTATTCTAAGTGAAAAAGGCCAAATGCACAAGTCTATATAGTGTGATTCTATTATATGAAATGTCTAGGACAAGCAAAATGCATAGACACAGAAAGTAGATTAGTGGTCACCAGGGCCTGGGAATGAGGAATAAGGAGTGACCACTAATAGGTATGGGTTTCTTCTGGGGGTGATGAAGAATTTCTGGAATTAGATAGTGATGATGGTTGTACAATCTTGTGAATATACTAAAAACCACTGAACTACACACTCTAAAAAGATGAATTTTATGGTGTGTGAATTTTATCTCAATAAAAACAAAAAACAAACAACTTGTGTCACACTTTCTGTATTCATTTCTTGGCTCCATTTATTATCAGCTTGGTGACAATGGGCAAGTTTCCTAACTTCTTTAAGCCTCAGTTTTCTCATCTGTAAAATGAGAATTACAATAATAGGATCTTCCTCACAGGCTTGCTGTGAAGGCTTGAGATAATCTATGTAGAGATGTTACCAACTAGACACATAAAAATTAAGCTGTCAATGTTAGCTGTTAATAATAGCAAAAGTGTTTATAATACAAAAAAATTTTTATTATAGAAAGATCCCTTTGGGGGTTCCCTGGTGGTATAGTGGCTAGGCTTCGGCACTCACCGCCACAGCCTGGGTTCGATTTCCGGCCAGTAAGCCAACCAAAAAAATAAAAAGTAAAAGAAAGATCCCTTGGAAAAATAAGTTTTTTTTGGTTTTTTGCTTTTTGGTATGTGGGTAACTCCCTGACTGGGAATCGAACCCAGGCCGCAGCGCTGACAGCACCAGCGCTGAAGCCTTAAACCACTACACCACCAGGGAACTCCAAAAATAAGTATTTAAGTGATGGTTTACTTAAGGTACACTAAGTACAGACCAGAGGAATTTAAAATGTTATATCATTAACTGAAAATTAATCTGAAGTTGAAATAAAACATTTCTGAAGTTATAAGGTAAGTCAATAAGGATATGATTTGTTTCAAGTTTTTCAGTAATAGACGGTCCCCAGCTTACAATGGCTCAACTTACAATTTTCAGCTTAATGATTGTGCAAAAGCCATACATATTCAGGAGAAATTGTACTTCAAATTTTGAATTTTGATCTAGCGATATGTAGTGCCATACTCTCTCGTGATGCTGGACAGTGGCAGCGAGCCACAGCTCCCAGTCACCCATGCAATCACAGGGATAAACAAGCAATGCTTTACTGCATTGCCAGTGTTTTTTGTATATTGTGTTCTGAGCATGTTTAAGGTAGGCTGGGCTAAGCTGTAATGTTCAGTAGGTTAAGTGTATTAAATGAACTTCTGACTTACGATATTTCCAGCTCATGATGGATTTCTGGAGATGTAACCCCATCGTAAGTCAAAGAGCATCTGTAATGGATTGTGTTAGATGAAGTAGAACTGTATTGTAAATACTGTGAGTTTGGTAGTTTTTAATGCACTTTGTGCAACCCCTGATTTGGAACTACAGACTTATACCTCAGATGATGCATTTTCCTGGACAGCATTTCCTGTTAAATGCTCACAATTTGAGTTCTCAACCAGGCATTGTGAAATGGCCCGATTCAACGAGAAAGGTTGTCAAACTGCTCTATAATGCAAACATGGGGATGGCACTCGGTCATCTGAGACAAAGATTATCTGGACACTGACCCACATATATGTATATTATATCTGCAAAGAGGGCCACCTCCAACACAGCCGTGTCTGATGACAAGGCATACATCCCATCCGTACGTTTCCACTGCTCATGCCTTTTCCTTGATCTCCTCTAGGATTGGTGTGGTAGTTATTTCTGGAAGATGCCAGAGTACTGTGGAGGATTTGTTTTCTAGTCAGCAGATGTTTTTACGTGATAATTTAACTGTCAGTGAAAAATAAATAAAAGGTGTGGCAAATCCTGTAAGATCTTAGCAATTCATGGAAGCTCTGTTGTTATAGGAATGTATCTCCCTCTCAGTTGCCTGGGGAACTGCATTTTAATGTCACACATCAAGCAGCTCTATCCTGAATATACTTGTAGTTTTTCTGATGCCATGGTTGAAGTGGTTCAAATGTTTGGCTTCTGGCAAATGTTTTCTAACATTATTCATGACAGTGATGGCTCTAAAACAATTTTAATACTTTTAAAAAATCCCACTAACTTATTAAATAACTGGAGAAAGAATCCTATATATATGGAAAAATATCTTTATTACCAGAAAAGGTGTCTAGGAAGGTACATTGGAATCTATATTGATCTGATATCTGAAGACCATGGCTAATCCTTTGCAGGATAGCAACTAGAAGCCAGCCCTGACCTCTCATCACAGAGCTGCGGAATAGTGAGATTTTAAGCCCTGTGTGGATGGACCGTTGGTTCCTGGCAGTTACTGCTAGATGCCTTCCCAATATTGAAGCAACATTTAATCATGTTGTCAGTTAATAGATCACTTAAGATAATTTCTGATAAAAGATTATGTAATTTTTATGTATAACTTGGAGGCAAGGTAAATGCTATCCCCATCTATTCATGGCTTATGTCTATAAAATAAAAAATTGGAATAGAATTGATTCTGATTCTTGCTCATTTAGCAATAGATAATATTCATCCATAGCTACATGGATGGGGGACCCATACTGTCATTAAGAAGTAGACGGCATTCCAAATGTTGACTCTAGTCTTTATCATGTGACAATGGCAAACTATGTAACCTCGCTGGGCTGCAATTTCTTCACTTGCAAAAGGGGAGAAATTGTTTTGAGAATTAGAAATAATGTATGCAAAATACCTTGCCAATGTATCATAATAATTAATGATTATAGAAATTAATCATTCCTATTCTTTTCCTCAAAATCTCCCATCAGCTTTAATACCAAATACGAGCAAAGCTTGCATCTTCCTAAGGGAAAAGAAAGAAGACTAAATGGTGTTTGTGTGGCTGCACCTGTCTGTTCACGTAGTGTCACCCTTGCCTGGGAATCAATACCATTATTTGCTCCTGGACATAGTTTCCCAGCAACACACATCTTGAACCAATTTGGGTGAATTTCCTCTGTCATTTATGGTCACCTGACTCCTGCATCAAGTGGCTCCTTGCAGCCTTCCATAAATAATTAGGGTTATGCTTGCTTAAGGGAAATGACCAAGTGTTATGTTTAGACACCGTTTTTCTCTCAGGATTTTATAATACTGAGCAAAGCATGGTCAGCTTGAGGCCACCACTGTCCCTTGGAAGGCAGTTGGCTTGGGTATTTTTGTGCCATGCAAACAGAGCAGGATAGATTTATTCCCAGGGTTCTGTGATCCAAAGGAAAAGGAGTAATCTCTCAAGAAATCCTCAACAACTATTGTTGGGGATCAGGAGAGGCCCAGGAAATAATCTAATTGTTCCTGCACAAGGGTCCTGACATTTTCTTTTCTTCCCACTGGAATCAGGCTGCCAAGTGCCGTTATGGCAAAACACAGTCAGGTTATTGCCAAACCATTTAGCAAACAGTGTATGAATTTTCCCTGTTTTAAGTGTAAATATTCTTTACTTTAAATTCCCTTTATCCTTCCAAGTCTAATTTTTTAAAATTTAAGTTGTTTGAATCTCTGCAGGCAGGACATTTACTTTGATATTCATTAAGTAGGTTTTGTGATTGCTAAGTGCATTATTGTATTTTTAATAATACTACACAGTTTTTTATTTTAAAAATAATGACAATTATTTTTGTTTTTTGTTTTTTGTTTTTTGTTTTTTGTTTTTGTATGTAGGTAGTTCCCTGGCTGGGAATCGAACCCAGGCCACAGCACTGACAGTGCCAAAGCCTTAAGCCACTACACCACCAGGGAACCCCTGTGACAATTATTTTTGATAGGATTAAAATCTCCCATGATCTCACCACAATGTAATCAATTTGTTGTATTTCTTTTTATCGGTTCCTATGTACTGTCAGGGAAAGAAGTATCCAAACCTGTAAAGAAATTTTTTAAGCGTTTATTGGAGTCAAAATTGACATCAATTGCTGAGAAGCAAGATCACAAATGCTCCAGAAAATGACAATTTTGCAGTTTCTTTCTTTTTCTTTTCTTTTTTCCCCCCTCCATTTCATTTATACATTGGGAATTAGGAGGGAATGTAAGGAAGATTACAAGGGGATGTGGAGTAAGCAAAGGTACTACAGGAAGTCAACAAGATATGTGCTCCGTGAGGGTGGCTACGTGCTCCTCACTCAGTGTGTGGTCCAGGCCAGAACAGCTTCAGTGACGTCACCGGGTGTTTGTTAGAGGTACAGAACCTCATGCCCCACCCTAGACCTGTTGAATCATAATCTGCAGTTCAACGAGTTTTGGTGATGTATTTCTTGGTGATTCATAGGCCGATTAAGAACTGGTCTAAACTGTTGTTTCCCTGCCTTGTTTCATTGGGCATCTTTTTTGTTCTTTCTAAATTTATTGAATTCTCTATGCATGGATGTTCCCCACCCCTTTCACTTTATTATCAATTTTGTAAATTTATTTACTTTTTATTTTCATTTCTTTCTCATTATTTAATAGGATCTCTAGAGGCAAAGGAAAAAAATTTGTGTGGTCAGTAATATAGCAAGCAATTTGACAGTTTTCAGACACAGGGCTTACAACACTAGAGTAATAGAAAATTTTGTCATGCTTTTTGTATTGTTAGCTTGTTTGTGTTTTACAGCTATCTTTTCAGTACGTTCACAGCTGTGGAGGGGATAACAGATGTTTATGGTCTTGATGGAAGAGCTCTTCATGTGGGAGTCTACTGATGCCCTTGGGGTGATTATACCTGGAAAACTCAGAGACACTGCTGCCTGTATGACCTGCAGTCAGAAACACCAGCATTAAAAAAGCAAATTGGGGGAGTTCCCTGGTGGTGTCGTGGCTTAAGGCTTTGGCACTGGTGCTGTCAACGCTGCAGCCTGGGTTTGATTCCCAGCCAGGGAACTACCCACATACCAAAAAAAAAACCAAAAAAACAAAAAACCAAAACATAAAAAAAAAAAAAGCAAATTGTAAATTACAATTGGTGAGGGGTCGGGAGAGGATTTTCCTCTACCCTCGAGGTTCTTTTGGCTAGTCTAATAAATAAACATGAGACACATTAGCAAGAGAATATGACCAAATTAATTACATACATATGTATGAAGAACCAGAGTCAGAGACTCTCACATACACGAGGGGTTCAAAGACAGAAAGGGAAAATGAGGCATATATGTCATTCTGAGGTAGGGATGAGGGAAGGCATGTTGGGGTCAGAGTAACTGCAGGGAGAGCACGTGTTTAGTAATTAGTCGTTTTCCCTGCCATATGGATAGGTTATACTCAGATGTAATAATACCCTATTTGAGCAAGGCCTCTAATTCAGGTTCCTCTAGGTTGTTAAGGGGGAGGCAGAAGTTTCTCTGGAGGCTGCATGTTCTTGGTTGCCTTTAGCTCAGAATACTCTGCATATCACATCTTGGGGTGGCCCGTTCTGAAACCCTACACAATGGAGACAAGGCATGGAAGAGCTTAACAGAGACACACAAAACTATGTTTCTTTGTTGTTCTGGTCGCATTTTTATTTTTAGCACTGCTACTATACATTTGTCCCAGCTAGTCATCCAAGTATTTGTGGAAATTAACTGCAGTGTTATGAATGTTTTACAGATGGGTGAACCAAAGCTGATGAGAAAACAAACTGGTTTTGATCTTTTCACCATTTTGGAGATGATTCTCATCTGCCTGAAAATAAATATATTTTCAATCAGAAACTGTACCACATAGAATTTTTTTTTTTTTTCTGCCAGAAAATGAATACCCACCTGAAAGCGGCTTGAACTGGTGGTGGTTCTCAAAATTGGCTGCACACTGGAATCACCTGGGAAACCTGGCTCCCGCCGGGGCGAGACCCGATTTCATTGGTTTGGGGTGTGGCCTAGGCATTGAGAGTGATTCTCCCGCGCAGCCGGGGTTGGGAACCTCCGTTTAGTGCAGACATATTGTTTCACTTAACCAGAAGTCTGGTAATGGAATTGTACACATGGCTTGGGACTCAGTAATGTCATCAAGGACCCAGGCTCTTCAAGTCCTTAGTCATTCTCAGCGTGTCGTCAGTGTCTCCACTCTCAGACACAGATGGCTGTTGTAGCTCAAAGCATAAAGTGTTAAAACACAGCAGGAAAAGCGAGGTCCAAAGCAATTCCTCCTCTTATTTGTCTTTGTCAGCAAGAGAAACTTTCTAGGGAGGCCGCCCCACCCAAGGAAATTTCTCCGGTTTCATTAGCTAGAGAACACAGCCACCCATAGACCAACTGCTGACAAAGAAGAATGGCTTACAATCAGGGGTGTCCAACTTCTTGGCTTTCCTGGGCCACATTGGAAAAAGAATTGTTTTGGACCACACATAAAATACACTAACACTAATGATAGCTGGTGAGCTTTTAAAAAAAAGGTCCATGCATAATTTTGGTAATGTTTTATGAAAGTTTACAAATTTGTGTTGGGCTGCATTCAAAGCCATCCTGGGCTGCATATGGCCCCTGGGGCCACAGGTTGAACAAGCTTGGCTTACATCAATTGCCATGTTGCCATTAACAAAAAGAAAAAAAAAAAAGGAGGGTTCCATTAAACTAAAAAGAAGGGAATGGCTGTTAGGTGGGCAGCCAAGTATGTGTCTCTGTATCCTTGTTATCCAAAACAAATTAGCAACAACTCATTATTAACTTGTGATACATCCTCATCAGGCTCCATTGACCCGATAATTAGTTTTTTTATTCTCTTTTTGGAGCAGTTGTAACTATTTGTAAGGAGTAATATTTTATGACTTTAATTTTTTCTTAGAAGTCTTGCAAAGAACAAGGAGAATATTTAGTTTAAAAAATAGAGTAAAGTCATTCTATCTTGGTGATTAACTGACGGGTCCATTGACACTTTTATAAATCTATGATACATTATGGGAGCTACTGATCTTATTGTCCTACTTCATGTTTTGCCATTTCATCATTTAAGGAATTCTTTTCACATACTGTTCCATTTTTCCCAGCTGTAGTTTAAAAAAGGAATTAAATTATGAGAAAATTAGGGCGGTCCGCCATGAGGCGAGCCACCTCCCGTCCCCGCCCCTTGTCTCTTGGCGCCCCCTCGTGCGCTCAGCTGAGTGTCCTGCAGGGCCTGAAGCGTTAAAAATTAAAAAAAGAAAAAAAGAGAAAATTAAAAAATGAGGAAATCACCTAAAAAGATGATGCAGTGGTAAAAAAATAAAATTGTTATACTTCAGTTTTCTTATTGGCTTGCCCAAAGTATTGCATCATTTTTCAAGACGGAATAAAAGAAGGCTCGAGGAACAATCTTTATAGATTGCTTTAAGATTTCATAGAATATGTTGGGAATTCAGAATTTTTCATTTTCCATCCATAGTGGCAAAGAAAAGAGAATTGACAGAGGATGATATTTTAAACTTATTAGATGAATGAGAAGACAAATGCAAAGAGACAAATACCAACACTCTAGTCTCTAATAATGATGGTGGAATTGATCATATAAGTAAAATCTCAGATCATGAGTTTTCAGATGATATTGTAGATGAATTTTCTCAAACTCAAGGATCAGTAAATGATCTACACATTTCTAAGTAGGTAGGAAAGTGTGGTATTTTCATCCAGTTAGTCATCCAACAGGAAGCATATTATTACCCAATATTTTTTTATAAGAACGTAGTCCATTTTGTTTTGCTAAAAGGATGTATGATGATACTAATTTTTTATTGTTGGTATACCAATACTTATTTGAAACAAAGGTTTGCTATGTTTAAATTCTTGTTAGCATTTCTAATAAATTTTTTTCTTACTACCCCTTTATTCTTTTGGAAATTCATCACAAAATGAATGCAAAATGGTGATATTTTTCTTGGTAGACTGTCAAAAGTCACTCAGACCACCCAGTTGTAGACTCACAATTCTTTATCAGTGTCAACAAGAGAAACATTGATTATCTAGTTTACGAGAGGCACTGTGGCAGGCTCTGAAGATACTCAAAAAACAGGTCTGCTTTTGAAGAGTTTACAACCCTTTTGAGAGTCAGGAATATAAATTCCCTTCCATTAGCTACAAATGCCACATTAGAATTTTTCATTGCCAGTTGTAGGATATCCTGTTTCCCCCCCAGCTTTCTCCAGTGTTTTTTGTTTGTTTGTTTGTTTTGCTTTTTGATATGTGGGTAGCTCCCTGGCTGGGAATCGAACCCAGGCCGCAGCACTGACAGTGCCACCGCTGAAGCCTTAAGCCACTACACCACCAGGGAACTCCTCTCCAGTGTTAACATATTATACAACTGTAGTAGAGTATCAAAACCAACAAACCGACATTGGAACAATCCAATCCACACAACTTAACTCAGATTTTAACAGTACATATTAGTGCATGTTTGTGTGTGTGTGTATATACAGCTCTATGAAATTTTATCGCTTGGAAAACCTTGTGAAACCACCACTATAATCAAGATACTCAACTGTGCCATTACTGCAGGACTTGTTCTCACTCTCTGCAGTCCTATCACTGCCCTCCCCTTCTTTAACTCTGGCAACCACTAATCTGTTGTTCCCCCTCTCTATGTTATTTCATGGACATTATATAAGTGGAATCATGGAATGGAATAAAAACATTCTTTTGAGACTGGTTTTTTTCCACTCAGCATAATTCCCTTGAGGTTGATCCATATTGTTGTATGTGCAATAGCTTGTTGCGTTTTATTGCTGAGTACAGCATTCGTGTAAATGTTCCATAGTTTGTTTAACCATTTAGCTATTGAGGGACATTTGAGTAGTTTCCCTTTTGGGGTTATTAAGATTAAAGCTACCATGAATAGTCATGTACAAGTGCTTGTGTGAAAATAAGTTTTCATTTTTCTGGGATAAGAGTCTAAATGGGCAACTGCTGGTCATACACAAAATCCATTTTAGCTTTGAAAAACAGTGCCAGATGTTTTCTAGAGTGGCTGTTACCATTCCACATTCCTACCAGCAATGTACGTGATCCAGCTTCTCTGCATCCTCACTTGCATTTGGTGTTAATCACCTATTTTTCATTTGAGCTGTTTTGATAGGTGGGTAGTAATATTGTACTTTAATTTGCATTTCTCTAATGGCAAGTGATACTGAACATTTTTTACGTGTTAATTTGCCACCTGTACATCCTTAGTGAAATGTCTTTTGCTGATTTTCTAATTGGATTACATGTTTTGTTTTGCTTTTAATACTGAGTTATTTATACGTTCTAGATATACCCAGCTATTTTTTTAAAAAATATATTTGACGTACTGAGCTACTATTTTTAATCAGCTTCTATAACATTTAATTTGGTGGAGAAATGATGTCATGAGAAGTCTCTATCTCGTTGAACCACATGACTACTCCTCCCTCTGTAGCAAAACCACCCGTATCAACTCCAATCCAGCTTCTTTCACAGAAACACTGTGGGGCCAGGCTCCAACCCCAGGCAAAACATTTTACTTGCCATTGATCTGCTCTATACTCTTCTTTGAGAATGAGGGTACCAGCTCTTCCTCCTTCTTTAGTCTCTAGTTTCTGTTATTAGAGCCACAGGAGCAGCTGAGATCAGGTTGAAGGACTTTCTTTTGTTGTTTTTAATGTTTTTCCCTACCTTCCCACTTTCACTAGGTGGGCTTCCTCTGCTCGTTCCCTTCTCTGCTTCCTGACAACTTAAGCTTTCCCCTGCTACCGCCATGGCGCTCACCTTTACGTGGCCACCTCAGTTCCTCAGACTATCGATTCTGCTTGTGTCCAGTTCCAAACTTCTGGGAGAGCGAGTCCCTGATTATTGGGGTCAGTTGTGCACTTCTAGTGCAGCTGTGGCCTGGGGAAGGGATGGCAAGGGACATGTGGCTATCCTTCTGGAGATGAGGCCTATGAAGTTTCTGAGAAAAGGGTCTGAGGAGAAAATTATTGTTTTTATTACAAGGACCATGGGGAACAAAGTGAAGAGAGGTAAGTGGTTCCCAGAGCTCCAGCCCCAGTGGTAGAGGCAGGATATCAGCTCCAAAGCTCATGCGGTTACCAACTAGGCCAGTCACTCCAGCAACGTGGTTCCTGCCCTCAGAAACCTGGATCTCTTGGTGAGATCAAATATCCACAACTATAATAGAGACACATACATTCTAACAGAAAACCATACCAAGAGAAAACAGTAGACATAGATCGAGTAAATGAAATACAATTTACAATGAAAAGAATAGTATTATTCCCTTTTTACAAGTTTTGCAGTAGTGTAACTTTATACTTATATTATTATCCTCCTCATAAAAATACTTTAGTGTGTTTATGAGCCCCTAGGTGACATGGTTCAGTGACATACAAAGTCAATTCCATAAAGTGATAGGAAAAAACAAAGTGGCACAAATCCCTTTAAACTAAATACATGCTTTTATACAACACTTTAATTTTGCTCTTTAGTTAACATCAACTGACTTTCTAATGTTAAAACGTTGTACGCTTAGGATTGGGTCAGTGGGGTAACTAAATAGCATCTTTTTTTTTTTCACACAATGTTGGATCTGGCCTACTAAAATTTTACTTAAGAGTTTTCATTTATGTTCATGAATGAGATTGGTTTATAATTTGCCTTCTTGAACTAACCCTGGAAGGTTTTGATACCATGATTATGACAGTTATTAAGACTGGAATTTTTATTTTACTGTTGATAGAACTTGATTTGAAATTATTTAGCCTGTTTCCTTTTTGAGAAGAATTTTAAATATAGACTAATTAAGTTGGTTATAGACTATTAAGATTTTTTATTTGTCAGTTTTATAACAACTTTAGAGAGACATAATTCACATACCATACACTCACCCACCTAAGTGTACAAATCAGTGGTTTTTAGTAAATTTAGAGCTGTGCAACCACCACCACTAATTCCAGAACATTTTCATCTAAAAAAAACTTCTGTACCATTAGCAGTCATTCACCCTTTCCTCTCAACCCCTAGCCCCAGGCAAACCACAAATGTACTTTCTAAGATTTGACTATTCTGGACATCTCATAATAAATAGAATCATATAAAATATAGTCTTTTGTGGCTGGCTTCTTTCACTTAGCATGTTTTCATGGTTTATCCATGTTGCAACATGTATCAGTACTTCATGTCTTTTTATTGCTGAATAATATTCCATTGTATGGATACACCACCTTGTTTTATACATTCATCATTTGGATGTTCGAGTTATTTTTACTTTTTGGCTATTATAATTTAATGGTGCTCTGAATAGTCCTGTGTAAGTTCTTGTGGACATGTTTTCATTACTCTTGGGGTTTATACCTACTTATGGAAATGTTGGTGTCATATAACTTTAACGTTTTGAGGAACAGCCAAATCATCAGTTCACATTCCTCCCAGCAATGTCTGAGGGTTCTAATTTCTCCACATCCTTACCAACAGTTATTACTGTCCATCTTTTTCTTTATAGCCATCCCAGTGGGTATGAACTGATTATCTCTTTATGGTTTTGACTAATATTTTCTTGATGGCTAAAGACATTGAGCACCTTTCCATGTGCTTTTTGGAGAAATGCCTATTCAAATTATTTGTCCATTTTTAAATTAGGTTGTCCTTTTGCTATTGAGTTATAAAAGTGTATATTCTAGATACAAGTCCCTTATCAAATATGGTTTGCAAAAATTTTTTCCATTCTGTGGCTTATTTTTTGCTTTGTTCCATGATGTTCTTTGAAGCACAAAATTTTTAATTTTGATGACAGTGGCTTTGACTATTTTTCTTTTGTTGCTTGTGCTTCTGATGTTAGAAACCATTGCTTAATCAACGGTCACAAAGATTTATGCCTGTTTTCTTCTAAGAACCTTATAGTTTTTTAGTTCTTACATTTAGGTCTTGATTGATTTGGGATTGGTTTTTTTATATGGTGTGAGATAGAGGTCCAACTTCATTCTTTTGAGTTATCTAGTTGTCTCAGCACTATACACAGACAAGACAATCCTTTCTGCATTGAGCTGTCCTCACAAACTTGTCAAAAATCAGTTGCCTAATTTGAGAATTTAGGACTCTCAATTCCAATCCATTGACTTATAGCTGTATTCTCATGGCAGTACCACACTGTCTTGATTATAGTTTCATATTAAGTTCCAAAATTGGGAATTGTGAATCCTCCAACTTGTTCTCTTTCAAGATTGCTTTGACTATTCTGGGTCCCTTGAACTTCCATATGAATTTTATGATCCACTTGTCATTTTCTGCAAAGCCAATGCAGGTTTTGACAGGCATCACACTGAATCTGTAGGTCAGTTTGGGAAGTATTGCCATCTTAATGATAGTAAGTCTTTTGGACCATAAACACAGGATGTCTTTGCATTTATATTTAGGTCTTCTTTTGTCTTTCAACATGTTTAGCAGTTCAAAGTATAAGTTTTGCACTTATTTGTTAAACTTACTCCTAAGTACTTTAGTTTTTTTGAATCAGTTTTAATAACCTCTGCTTTGTAGGTACTTGTTCAAAATTTGTCATAAAGTTATTTATAAAGTCTTGACAACAAGTTTAACAATAAAAAATGATAAAAGTCTTGAATTAGTCAGTGCTCCACTAAAGAAACAGAACAGGGTTTATATGAAAAGATTTACTGCAAGGAATTGATTCACACAATTGTGGAGGCTGGAAGGCAATCCTAAATCCATAGGACTGACCTTCATAAGGACAGGCTAAAGCTGGTATCTACAGGTATAATTTTGTCTCCCTCACTAAAGCTTGTTCTGCTCTTAAAGGCTTTCAACTGATTGAATCAGGCCCACACGTTATCTAGAATAACCTCACTTAAAGTCAACTGATTATGGACTTTAATACAAGTCTATAAAATACCTTCAGAGTAACACATAGGTTACTGTTTGAATAACTGGCAACTGTAGCCTAGCCCGTTGACACATAAAACTGACCATCATAAGCCTCTTACCTTTTAAAAATCTGTACCATTTGTAGTTAATGAATTCCTTTGCATTCCTAATACCACTTACTTGTGTTTTCCTTTTTATTATGACTAATCTTGCCAGATATTTTTAAAATTTATTAGTGTGTCAAAGAACCAACTTTTGGCTTTTTGATTCTATTATGTTTACTTTGTATTCCATCAGTTTTTGCCCTTTCCAGAGTAGGCAGAAATGGGTATCAACCACAGGACCACTACCAGCAAAAGGCCACATTATAAATTTCAGGCTTGACTTGTTTTCTTTTTTAAACATCTCTATGAAGTATGAATTTGGTCTGCACACTCTTTTTGTGTGGGGAAAAGAAAAAACACATGCACAGAAAAAACTCTACTGACATACAGCCAAATGTTAACAGTGGTTATTTCTTTTTTTTTTTTTTGGTTGGTTCCCTGAGCAGGGATCGAACCCAGGCTGCGGCGGCAAGAGCACCAAGGTGTAGCCACTACACCACTAGGGAACCCCCAACAGTGGTTATTTCTGATTATTAAGACTGAGGGTGATGCTCTTCCTCATTCTTTCCTGTGTTAAAAAGTATGTACTTCTAATAATTAAATGCAATGTAGGAATCTTGACTGATCCTACATTGGGTGTCAGGGGAAGTCTAAAGGGCACTTTGGGAGAAATTTTAATATGAAATATTTGTTAGGCAGTAAGATTCTTGTGTTACATTTCTTTGGTATAATAATGATGTAGTTATGTAGAAGAATGGTTTTAGGGGATACATGTTGTAGTATCGAGAAATGTCATGATGCCTATTTCAAATGGCTCAGGAAAAACCCTGTTTATAAAGTGTATAGGGCAAAATGTCAACAATAAGTCAGTCTAGATAAAGGGTATCATATGTTCCCTGTACTATTTGAAATTTTCTGTAGGTTTGAAAATTTTCAAAATAAAAACCTGGAGAAACAGTAATATACTTCTATAATAAAGCAACTGGAAAACAAAAGAAAAGAAAAGCCCATTAGACAACCAGTCAATGATTAAGATGCTTTCTTTCTATGTGGATGGGTCTCCTCCTTCTGTCTAAACGGGATCTGTTCCATGTTGGTGACAGTGGCTCACACAGGCTGCTGCTGTGATATAGGGCTGCAGACTGCCACTGTCCTCACAGCTGGCAGGCACAATCCAGCACTCACTCACTTGCTCTCTGGAATAATTAGACAATGATGACCTTTTGATGAATGTAAATAACCCCCTCTTTGAGAAGTTTTGCTATTGGAGAATAAAGTTAAGCACATGACAACTCTATAAAGTGCCTAATGAGTGCAGAGTAGGCATTTTGATATTATGGTGGTTAACATATTAATATATTTCCATTTCCATTTTCCTACCATTAAGCCCCAATTCTCTGAAAAATAATTTTTTAAAATAGGTTTAATCTTATATAGCAAAATAAGGATAAGGTTTTTTGGTTTCAATGTTTTGATTTGTAAGTTAGACCAAGTCAATACAAAGACCTTCCTTCAACTATGTAAAAGTAGGGGACTATAAAAACCTTTCACAAACCCTTGCTTGTATTATCAAGTTCTTATGGATCTGAAATAGAACATTTAAGGATTATATCCTTAAGTAGTACACGCTGTATACAACAGGCTAGTTGAGGAAATAAAACATATGTCTACAAACATGTTTTCCAAAGTATTATAAATAAACATTTGTCAGGATCTTGAATCAAAATTAATTCACTCAGAATCAAACTGAATGGCAAAGAAAGCTGAAACAGCCAATAGCAAAATAACAAATGACATTTATATTAAACATCACTATGTGCCAAGAACTAAGTGCTTTATCTTTTAATTGTCACAACCACTCTATGAAGTCGGTACTATTATTATACCCATTTTATAGATGAGTGGACAAAGGCAAAACCTGCCCAAGGTTATTCAGCAGGTAGGTAATACAGTGGGTTTCCAAGCCCATGCAGTATGGTTTTGATATCTGTGCCCCTAACCACTGCATTATGATGTCTTTCAATCAGCTACCAATTAAAGAAATCTGAACCGTATTCCTTCCTAACCTTAACCTTAATCATTGTGAAATAAGGGGTATTCTTTGGCTCCTATACCTCTAAATTTTCAACATATTTGTTTCTTCCAATCTACAAAACTATCCTCAAATTTTGAGCCATCTGATCTTATTTTACTACTATCCACCCCACCCCTGTTCCTTGCCCTCACTGAATGGCTGCATTTGTAGTAAGTGCTGCACTGCAGCTTGGTCTGTTGAAGAAGCCACACATGGGAGAAAAAGGCTTCTACTTTTACCTGCTTTATTATGATAGGGGTCCTACCCCTTTGCTCTCATCAGTTTTGTTAGGTTAAAACATCACACACAGGCTTCCTCCAAAATGACTCAGAAGTCTGGAGTTGGGTTAGAATTTTAGGTCCACATAAACCAAACCTGTGGCTATGCTACATGGAACTGTCATAATACCTGACAGGACACAAAATGGAAAGCTATTTCCCCTAACTCTTTAACTACTTTCTTATCAAGGCTTCAAAGACTTGCTCAGAAAACTACTACTGATGCTGATAACCCGAGTACCTTACCAGGAGAACATTATCCCTGGGCTGTGATACTATCAAAACACTATCTTCAACTCTTTTCTTCTGTGTGTATAACGTAGAGCAGGATGGGGAGGGTGGAGGAAATTATGGATATAAATATAAAATGTCTTTTCTAGAAACATTTGCATTTCATAGAAATACAATATTAAGGCCATATCAAGCTAAATATGGAAATGTAAATGTTTATTTTTTTTTTTTTTAAAACTAGGCTATACAGACAATTGAAAGCCATATATGAAGAAATTTCCAAAACAAAAGAAAAAGTCTCCTCTACAAAACTATGTACATACTTAGGATCCATATTAAAAAACATGGTCCCCTCAGTCAAGTATACACACAGAGAGCAATCTGTGGTAACACCTGGGAAGAAAACCACTGTAGTACTTGCCAGTACATGACAGAAACTGAAAGAAAATTTGTATAATGGGGACTTCAATGCTCAGAGGTTTTAAGACCTTGGCTTGGATTATTTTGAAAGTAAGAAACAAAATCAAAGTGCCTTCCATTGGAACATGTTAGTGGCCTCAAGTCAGTGACCACAATCACCATGCTTCTGTATAGCCCTCTATTTAGGGGCACAACAATCTGCAGTAATGACAGTTTTTACACATTCCCTGCTATCAACACCAGGATAATTACTACCTTATTTTATAAAGACAAACAATTGTCTTTAAACTCTTTTAAAAATATAAAGCATTTCCTAAATATCTTTTTTAAAAGTCCAGATTCATCAAAGACATTTAAAAAAAAAATCCATTACTTTCTTAAGGGCTCTCTTTCTTACTCTAGTCCTGCTTAAATGCAAAAGCTGACAGTTTCTGATTCGTAGAAAGATCTAAAGGTTTATGCTTTTTAGGCAAATTCAGATTCTCTGTTGCTTTTTCTTTCTGGTTTTCAGTTTCTTGACTTTCATCATCCACACATTTTCGCTTCTTTGCTTCAACTCCATCACTTGCTTTTCCTCCTTTGGCCTTGGTAGCCCATGCCTTTGTAAAAATATTAGAAAAGAGACTTTTATGCAATAACAAAGAAATAGGAAGAAAATGATTACTTTGCAAGGTAACATCCCTATATATAAAGTAGCATAATTAGCACTTGACTTGTTATAATCATTAAGGAGTCTCATTGTTAAATTTATTAGAGCACATTAAAAAATTTACATTCTACTTCTGTAATATTTCAATCTAAACTCTGCTTGCACTTAACCCTATTAAGTGCAAAATACTGTAACTGCAGGTACTTTTTTAAATGAAACTTTTCATTTTGAGACTGGAGATGCAGATGATATAATACAGAAAGATCCTGTGTACCCTTTACCCAGTGTCCCCCAGTGATAGAATCTTGCAAAACCCGGATATTGACACTGACAAATCCTTTTTATTTCTACTCGTGTGTGTGTGTGTGTAATTCTGTGGTAGGTTCACATATTTACCACCCCATTCAAGGTCCAGAACAGTCCATCACCAACCAATCCTGTTGCCCCCACTCCTCACCTAGGCCCCAACTCCTGACAGTCAATACTCTGCTCTTCCTCACCATCACTGTGTCATTTTAGGAATGTGATATGTAGACGGTATATATTCTTTTGGGATAGGCCTTTACTCACTAAGCAAGAACCTAACAAGCTTCACTCATTGCATCTGTCTCTTAAATCTCTCTTAATCTATAACAGTTCCTGCTACTACAACTGTATTTTCTTTTCTATTTACTTATTGTAGAAAAGGGACCCTTTGAGCTGTAGAATTTCTCACATTAACAGACTGGATAAAGTAAATGTTTAAGATTTATCTTAAAAATATTGATTACACTTCTAAGTATTCAAAAACAATCACAACTTTCACCCAAGTTGCTTCCTCTTTTGCTGCATAAGGTCTAATTCATTCAGATGCCTTTTTATTAATATCTAATTCTTTAATTTTTTAATCCTTTTACAAATACTTATAAAACTGAGAGACACAAAGTTGCTGACAAGACTCCAAATGAGGATAGGGGTGGCGAGACCAGTTTCAAACTTCCTCATTTTGCAGTATCTTTATTCAAAAAACCTAGTTTATCAAGGCAAGAATCTATGTCACTAGGTGTCCAGACTGCACAGTGCCATCCCTTGGGAAGTTAAGTCCGAGGATTTAACTGATAGCATCACATATATTCCTTTGCATTGCAACAGAGGCTGCTCCTAGACTTCCTTCATGTGGCAGAAATTTACCTGAGGAGCAATAGGTATCAGCCACCTGTTCTAAATTCCACGTGAAAGGATGAACTAGAACACCAGCTTTCCCCCCCCCAAAAGTAGTAGTCTCATTTAGTACTCAATGTAAGAAAACAGAATTTTAAAAAATTCTGTTTATAACGCTTCTAAAGTACTAAAATGGGAGTAACTTCAATTTTACTCATTTATTTTATTTGCTTTTAATTTATAATTATTGCACTTTTTCTTGGGTTATTCCCCTAATTTATACTATGTAGGAACTTACACTGATGTAAACAGTATATGTGCTCCAAAATGAAACATTAGCACTAAATAATTACTACTACATACCCATATTTTCAATGCTGACATTTCAGTTAACTTTCTCTCCACCGAACATTTACTGGAATGTATTTAATTTTCAAAAACAGAAAATGGTATATTCTATAAGAATTTTTAAAACTTGGGAATGCACTAAGATCTCAAACTCAGCACAGTTATCCTTACCTTCCTTTCATCAGCTGACAATACTCGAAACAGAAGCATTCCTTTTTTAATTATGTCTGCTTCATCTGATAAGTCAGGATTGTCAGACAAAATACTACTTCTGTTTTCTTCTAGCCACATCTGGAACCCAGTCTTTGGCCTAAAATAGCATAAATTTTATACATAAGATATAGTTTAAAGTACTTCATGATTTTTTCAGGTTAGTAATTAACCATTAGTCTTTGTATACCTATATAAAGAGGGACACAATTAATTACACTGTTAATATTCATATTACTTTTTACTTAAACTGCCTGGAGAATGCAAGAATAATGACCTGAAAAATTCTTTGTAAGGTCAGTTCAAAGGATTTACTCACACTTGTATTTTCCCAGTGCAGCAACCATGGATTCTGCACTCCCAACTCTTTTATGCATGTTACAGGCTCAAGGTCTCCAATATCACTGAGCTCCTCTGGCCCCATTAAAATTCTTCCATGAGGCTCTCATTGGCTCCTTCTCCATTTCCCAAACCAGCTACGTGAAATCTTCAGAACTTTCTCAGGTTCCTCACCCATTCTCTTACTCTGGCTCTCACAGCTAGCTGGCCTGGGAATGTAGGTCCTTTCTTGTATCATTGTATGAAACATGGACGTAACACACTTGTCAATTTTATTAGATTTCACTTCTGACAAAAATTATCTTTAGGTCACAAGTGAAGGTCTAATGCAAATATTTAATATTTATTGAGCACTTTTTTCCTGTATAGCCAGTTAATAGTATAAAAAACAAAATAGTCTTAAATAAAAATTTCACTGTCTAATATCCAAATTAAATTCAAAACAAAATAGGAAAAATGAGTGATGACTTTTTCACCTTAACTGATGCATATTAAATGAATCTATTTGGTAACATATTGCAAGGGTAGAAAAATAGGATATGAACAAACAGGAACTCTCATATATTGCTGGGATGTATAAAATGATATAACATCAATGCAGAACAATCTGGCTATATCTATCAGAATTACAAGTGCACATTAATTTGAACCATACAGGAATTCAGAGCTGTATGTTTATGTGAGAAATGACATTCATACCAAGTTATTTATTGCAGTATTATTTGTATTAGCAAAAGACCTTTTGCCACTAGTAGAGAATTATAGTATATCCATTCAATGAATATAAAATGATTAAAGAAACTCTTATGTAGCAATATGAAATGACCTGTAAAAGTTGCTGTTAAGTGGGAAAAAAAGCAAGGTATAGAACAGTATCTTTGTGACAATTTTTGTAAAACTAAAAAAAGACTGACTAATACAAGTGTCTGTACATGCATAGATTTATTCATATAAGTAATGGTCGCAGTGACTAACTGTGGAGAGAGGAACAGGGTAGATAGGAAAAAAATTCCCTCTTCACACATTCTTTTGTATCTTTTAACTATGTAACTATATTACCTATTTTTAAAAATGAACTAATTATAAAATATAGTATCCTAATAAAATGTATCTACAATTTAAAACACATACACAATTTACCAAGGCATACTTTAAAAAGTTATGTAAATAGGCATTAATTAGTATTTGTGGCTTCATTAAAGTGTTTATAGTACACACTACCAATGCCAATGTGTCATTTATAATGAGTAACAAAGTTGCATGATTTTGCATTGCCACTTCTGTATGCCTTTTATTGGGATACTGCATCTTCAGAATACTAAATTTCTCTATGTACTGACCTTTGATTTTCAGTGTTTTGAGGACACATAGCTGGGGTTTCAGATAATGAATTTTTAGGGTTTTCTTCCTTCACTTCCTCAGTCTTATCAGCTTGGGAAGTTCTTTTCTGGAAATAGGATGCTGCAGATGCCTGTAAATATAAACATAATGAATATACTACAACAAAATCCAGTATGATTTTTATATGTTACAAGTAAGTTTTAGAAAGTATGTGAAAATATTTATAATTATTTAGAATTCTTATCCCAACATGTAAAGTCCTGAAGGTCTCAGTTAAAAATGAACATGGATATGCACACAAAACCAAAAAAAAAACTATACTTCAAAGTCCATGTTTTCTAAATGAATAACATTATATAAAATGGAAAAGATAAAACAATAGATATATTTTATTGATGACAAATCTGAAATGAAATATTAAATCTGGGAATCAAAATCAGAATACAGAACAAGAAAAGATTAGAGCCAGATAATGTATCAGTCATCATTAAAAAACCTAAAGGGGAGTTCCCTGGTGATATAGTGGCTTAAGGCTTTGGTGCTGGCGCTGTCAACGCTGTGGCCTGGGTTCGATTCCCAGCCGGGGAACTACCCACATACCCCTGCCCCCTGCAAATTATAAAAAACAAAAACAACCCCCCCCCCCAAAAAAAAATACAGACACATGCCTGAGTCCCTAGAGCCTGGGTATATACATTTTAAAAAAGTGATTCTGAAGCAAAACTAGAATTAAGAACCCCTGCCCTCCCTGGACAGTCAATTATAAACAACTAGAGCCTCCTGTCCCATCCCTGAACAGTGAACACACTAGAGTTAGACAAACACCTCGTGCTGCTTACTGCCCACATGGGTACTTGAGATAATACCTGCTTAGACTTTGCCTTTGGAACTAGAGGCTTAATCACTGGAGAGTTTTCATTATTTGTAGCTCGATTAAGTGCAGATTTCCTGTATGATTTGTTCATATTATCTAAAATATTAGTAGAACGTGTTGAATTCACTGAAGTGGCTGGCTCTTTGGAACTGGCTGATACCTAGAGAGCAAATGCGTATTAGTATTTTATGTTAAAAGAAGAAAATAATCCCGAGATTTATTTTTCCTTAAATTTCTGTTGGTATTGTAGTCTCATTTTTGGAACTGAATATATGTGGTACAATCCAAATTAAGATCATGCATATATTCTCAAGTGCCATATCCCCAAGAAAAATAGGGAGTATCTTTCAAAACTATAGGTACATAGCAGGTAAGTAGAAAAATATAACTCTTAGCCCAAGAGTGAGTGAATGCCGCTTGCATCATTTCTGCATTAGTCTTTAATGCCTCCAAGTGGTCTGAAAATACTCTGTATGAAAATGTATTTAAATAATAGAAAATACTGCTAGAAAGCATTTACCTTAAAGGGATTTACTCGTCCTTGGCTGCTAGAGACAACTGCACCTTTCATAAGAAAAAAACCCTCACTTAATAGTGGTAAAACACAGAAGACTTCTGACTTCTATAATAGATACAATATTCATATTTTAATCTATATTATATGAAAATAAGTGTACTCTGTAACTTTTAAAACCATTAACTATATATGACCTCCTTCCTATTTCCAAGACAAAATAAAAGCTTTTAGGTGGGAACTATCCCAACTTGCCACTGTACAAACGCAGTACACACAGTTCTATCCTTTTCTCCTGTTACCATGAATAGTGCCTTATTTTAGCTGTCAGTAATTCCTCTCCTTGTACTCTCAATCCCACCTTTGTCAAGAAGTTTGTCCTATCAATAGCTACACAACCTTTGACTTTTCCCTCTTTATAGTCTCCTCAACTTAAATAAACAAACCCCACACCCCCGCACCCATTTCCTCTCACCTCCCCTGTAACAGTTAAATTTCTCAGGCTGTCTACATAGCTGTTCCCACTTCCTCCCTGCTCTTATGTTACAACTCCAATATAATATGGCTTCCAGCCCTCCTACCCTACAGAATCTGCTCTTGCTAAGAACCCAGTAAAACTCTATGTGGCCAAATCTGGGATACTTTTCAGTTATCTTTTTTGGCTTTTTGGTATGTGGGTAGCTCCCTGGCGGGAATCGAACCCAGGCCACAGCGCTGACAGCGCCAGCGCCGAAGCCCTAAGCCACTACACTATCAGGGAACTCCCTCAGTTATCATTTTATTTGACCTCTCAGCAGCATTCCACATAGCTGAGTATTCCTTTCTTGATACTCTCTTCTTCCTTAACTTCTGAGATATCGCATTACCCTGGCTTGCCACCCACTTCCTCTCTGGTTTCATTCTCTTTCCATGGTTCCTCTTCCTCCTTCTCCACCAACTGATGTTTAAATGTTGGGGATTCTCTAGGGCCATGCTCATTTTTCTTCTCACTTTACATCCTCTCCTAATCCTCCCTCACTCATGCCTATAGTTTAAATTGCTATACTTAATGCCAACAATTGTCATCTTATATTTCCAACCCAGACCTACTAATTCCCTGAGCTCCTGACCCAAATATCCAATAGTAATTCATCCTCCTCCTATCTAATCCTGTTTCCCTAGTGTTTCCTGATTCAATAAATGGCACCACGTTCACTCACTCAAGCCAGAAACTAACAGCCAGTCTTCACACCTGAACTTCTACACTTTCTACATGATCTTCAGAAATACCTCTTCAATTCTTTCCATTCTTTCTAGCATCACCACCACTCTAGTCCAAGCCACTATTCAATCTCACGTGGACTACCTCAGTAGTCTCTCTATATGCATTCCTGCTCTGCAATGTGCCATCCTATACCCATTTTAAAACCTACAGTCTCCCGGGAACCTTAGAATAAGGATAAAAATCTTTACTATGGCTTATGCGTATATGAATCTGCATGATTTAGCTCCTGTCCACTGCTCCAAAACCGTTCCGTACCAATTTTTCTTTTCTTTGCTCTCTGTGCTCTTCACACCACTCTTACAGTCTTCACACATGCTGTTCCTTAAGCCCACATGCTTTTCCTCTGCTTCTGCTCCCACCCACCTTTGCCTAGCTGACGCTAATTCATCGTTCAGGTCTCTGCTTTAAACACTCCATGAGGCCTTCCTTGGGGCCTAAACCCATCCCCCATCATTGAGTAAATTATAGCCACCTGTTATCTGCTCCTTTAATATTCTGTACAAGTTTTTAAAGATAATTTTTTTAACCAAAGTAATATATGTACACAGTTTAAAAAGTCAATGGGTACTATGAAATTCATACAGGGATTAACTATGCATGTCTGCTTGACTTATGAATCCCCCATTTAGTCAAATACCTGACACACAAAGGGTATTTAATAAATATTTTTTAAATGATCATAGTTTCACAATCATTTCTGATAAAATAACAACAAAAAAACCCAAAAAAAAACCAAGAAACAGGCTCTAAAGGGTAAGGTGTATTAAAGTAAATATGTCATTTTTAAAGACTACTTGTAAAATTTCCTTGATATTACAATATCAAAATTTTTCTTACCTGACTTAACAACTGGCACATCAGAGGAATTTGCACTTTTGGAAAATGGGTTCTGTCCTAGAGAATAATTCAGATAATACAACGTAAGTAGGAAGACAAAGTCATCCTCTGTAATCAATAATCAGATAGCAAAGATGTCTTTAAAAAGTATGGGTAAAAAAAAAAGTCCCCTTTATCCACAAGGGTTGTGTTCCAAGACCACCACAGATGCCTGACACAGAAGATAGTATCAAACCCTACATATACCATGTTTTCTCCTGTACATACATACCTATGTTGAAGTTTAATTTATAAATTAGGCACAGAAAAAGAACAGCAATAACTAATAAAACAAAACAAAACAATTATAGCAATATGCTATAGTAAAACTTATGTGAATGTGGTTACTCATTTCAGGGGTCCCTGCTGAAGTCTTCATTTGCGCTCAATGCTTTCTGGCACAACACGTTGCCATCAATCAGAACATGTTTTCTGTTCATGTCTTCCATCCACAAACTTAATGCTTTTTCAATCTTAACTAAGTACATATCATGTACAGCAGCTGTAACTTCTGCAGTTTGAGGTGGGAAGCAACACTACCAAGAAGTTTTTTCCTTCCCCACAATTTCACAGACAGAATCTTCTTTCTTACCATATTTTAGCAACCTCAGCACATTATTTTTCTTTCCTTATGAAGTTGAGAACTTGCACTTAAAGGAAGCACTTTATGGATTCTCTTATATCTGAATTGCCAGCATCACTACTCTTGCGTTTTGGGGCTATTATTAAGTAAAATGAGGGGTACTTGAACATAAGCACTTCAATACCACAGTTGATCTGATACTTCAATGATTAAGTGACTAATACAGTGGACAAAGGGATCATTCATGACCCAGGTGAGATGGATCAGGACAGCACGAGATTTCATCACACTACTCAGAATGACAGAATTTAAAACTTATGAATTGTTTATTTCTAGAATTTTCCATTTAAAATTGCAGACCATAGTTGACTGCAGGTTACTGAAACCATGGAAAACAAAGCCATGGATAAGGGAGAACTACTGTATTTAGTTTTCCTAGCCACAAATGACATTTCTCATCTTTAAATTGCCTTAAAAATGTTATCTTACCATGCTTATGTATTTCTGGTTTTTCTTCTTCTGTATCATCAGCTTCTCCAGTGTCCTCTGCTTCTTCAACTTGATTTATAACCATTGGCTGGCTCCACTCTGTAGCAGTATTACTGTAGCTAAAACATGATATATAAGTCAATAAAGAAATATATGCAAAGACCAAGTTAATATTCAGAATGGTAAAGAAAACTTCAAACAATAGTATTTCTTACCCAGCATTCAGCTTTTTTCTGAAATCTTCTTCTTCCACTTCCTCCTCTTCCACCTCGGTTGCTGCCAATTCTGCTGCCTTCTCTACAGCCAATTCACTAAGTCTTTGGGCCAATATTAATCTCCGAGAACGAGAAGCATATTTAATGGCTAAATTCACAGCATGTGGAGTCATTAGATCAGCAAGTTCCACACAACGAAATTCCCGCTCCAGTTTACAGGAAAGCTAACCCAAAAAAAGAAAACAAAAAATCAAATCATGTGAAGTGAAACTTTTTTTAAAAGAAAAGAATGAAACTACTATTAACAGTATTCTAGAAAATGTTATGTCACTGATCCTAAGATGCAAATTTTTACACATTTTAACATCTCTGAAATTGGAAAGTGTCTTAGAATTGATAGTGGGTCAGAGTTTAATGGGTAGCATTTTTTTTCTGTCTCAGTGGCTTAAATGAATAAAATAACCATGCATTTTATAATCAACAGTAGCTTAGATTCAATGAAATATGGCATATCATTTCAAGCTATTTCAAGGAAAGTAAAAGATTTATTTAAAATTCAAATGTGGTTCTCCTAAATTTGTTTTCCCACCCTCACCAAACAGAGTAGCAAATTCAAAGAAGTAATGAATTATAAATGGTTTATTTATTACTTCATCCAGAATTGGCACACAAATGCTACTAAATAAGTATGCGTGGGAGCAAGTAGATTGATCCAATAGTTTTTAAGTGTGATTGTCTATGATTTCCAACCACTAGAAACAGTTATACAATTTCCAAATTAACAAACAACTTTCTTTTTCTTGTTCTATTTTTTATACTTAACAATATATTAAAAAAGGGCATTTATTTAACATCTCTTAGAAAATAATGACTAGTTTTCTTGAATTTTGACAACTCAAAAAGTGAGGCAGCTCAAGTACAATGTGAGGAAAATCAATACGTTGAAGACTACTAAGGGTCTCATAATTCACAGAGTAGAAGAATTATTTTGTTACTTAGACATCCCATGTCTTATCCATTAGCACACAACAAGGTCTAGATCAGCAGTATCCAACTGTTTGGCTTCCTTGGGCCACAATGGAAGAATTGTCTTAGGCCACACTAATACAGTAACACTAATAATAGCAGATGAACTTAAAAAAGAAAAGTTGTAAAAAAATCTCATGTTTTAAGAATTTGTGTTGGAGCACGTTCGAAGCCATCCTGGGCCATAGGCTGGACATGACCACTTTAGACATTCATCTGCATATCCTCCTCAAATTTTCTAGTATAACTTACGTATAAGCAATACTTCTCAATCAGGGTGGTACTCTGCCTCAGGGGGAATTTAGAAATGAAAAAGAGTACAGTTAGTCCTCATTTAACATGGTTGGTAGGTTGTAAAGAACTGTGACTTTAAGCTAAAGGACATATAATAAACCAATTTTGCCATAAGCTAATTGATGTAAATAAGAGTTACGTTCCTGCAGCATATTTCTGGTCACAAAAACATCACTAAACTTCTAAATAAAGACCCAAAACACTTCTAATATTAAACACCGAAATAAGCATGTGCTACACATGCATAAGCAAGATGAATAAAAACAAGATAATTATTTTCTAATCTGCTTTTTCCAGTTCAGCATTGTGGATGGCCAGAGACTATCCCAGAAACTCAGGGCACAAGGATGTAAGGGCGTCCTGTCCAGCACCACACCCTGGATGGGACACCCTTACATCACAAGGTGCACTGACACACACATCCACTCACGGAGACTGGAACAATTTAGACACCCAGTTCGCCTCACATGCACATCTTTGGGATGTGGGAAGAAACCTGGAGAAAACCCACACCAACATGGGGAGAACGTGCAAACTCCACATGGACAGCGGCCCAAGCCGGGAACTGATTTTTCTTTTTCTTTTTTTTTTTTTTTTTGCTTTTTACTATGTGGGTAGCTCCCTGACTGGGAAGCAAACCCAGGCCGCAGCACTGACAGCGCCAGCGCCAAAGCCTTAAGCCACTACACCACCAGGGAACTCCCTGATTTTTCTTTTTAGTTACAACACACTGACACTGAATGAAATGATGTTATTTATTTGAGGACCTGACATAGTATGGTTCTCACAGTAATTAGGGTGAACTACAGGCATTTGCCAGAGTGCCAAGAAGGCTAAAGAAGACCAGCCCCCAAAGCTACTAGTGCCCTGCTTCAAAGGCAAAATGCCTCTAAGGCTAAATGGTAAATAAATATGTTTCCTTAAGTGTGTAGTAGGAAGTAAAAAGGTTATTAGTTCCTAGACTATAAATGACACTTTATAAAAGGAACAAAACTTACTCTACAATAAACTGATTAAATTTCTTTACTACTAAAATCAAGGCAGTGTTGCACAGAGGTGATAGCAGTGAATACACCTTTTGGAGACTAGTTACAATTAGCTCTGTGGTCTCTGATATCACTTTTCCCTCAGAACCTGTTTCCCTCAACTTTAAAATGAAAAGTCTGGACCATTTACTGACTCAAGAACTACTGAGGTCTACTATATGAGGGCTGCCAAAAGTATCCAGCCATATAACCATTCTTGTTATATTGACAACAGCTGGATTTTTTTCCAGACGTCCCTTGTATACTAGATACCATGTCAGTGCCCAGCATGGATACTGCCCTCAATGGGCTTACAGTCTAATGCAAGATGAGCAGAAAAGAAATAATATTACACTCTTGTCCATAACCAACCTGGAGTGAGGATACAAGCATCAACCTTAAGTTTCAAAAAGTTCATTTACCGCCAAAGATAAAAGTAGGTACATATCCAAGGCACCCAACTTGGTCCCTGGTTACAGACAAACTTACTATATGCAGTTGCCTAAGAGGATGACAAAGGCAGGCATATCTAAAAGCTTTATGAAAGTTCTTCAGACTGCCCACACTTGGTGGTTTAAAAGTCTAGGAACTTTATTTGTTGCCATGATAAGAGGAGGAGTTAGAGCTCCTGGTTCTTAAATTTTATTAAGCATCAAAATTGCTTGGACGTCCCATTAAAACACTGTGGTGGGCAACATCAAAAAGGCAGGCTGCACCAGAAATTTATTACTGCCTACAATCTTAGATACAAGGTAATGTTTTAAATATTTTAAATGCAACATCAATCGAAAAACACTATCAGATACAACTTAAGAATTCTAGGTTGTAGAACTCAGTGCTAATTCACATACCTTTAAGAGATTCAACCTCAAAAAGCATTTAACTCTCATTTTTTTGGTGTATTTATTGTACTTACCGCAAGCATCTTTATTAAAAGTTCCTGTTGTTGTTTTATTGCTTGATTTTTAGTACTCTCTTCATATTCATAGTTGTTTTTAGCTAAATAATCAAGGTGATTGTGAAACATTACTGAGCGCCAGTACTGTTCCTACAAAAGTGAAAAAAATTGTTTAGAGTCAACTATCAGCTTAATAATACCAGGCAAGTGTTAAATATGTATCTTAATATACCAGTTTCTGAATAAAATATTTTCTAAAATACTCCTTTCTATAGCCTATTTTACAATTCAAATTCTAATGTGATACTATGGCTTGACTTTTATCTTTTAAAAAAAGAGGAGGGAGTTCCCTAATGGTGTAGTGGCTTAAGGCTTCGGCGCTGGCGCTGTCAGCGCTGCGGCCTGGGTTCGATTCCCAGCCAGGGAGCTACCCACATACCAAAAAGCAAAAAAAAAAAAAAAAAAAAAAAAAAAGAGGAAAAATACAGGGTTTTAAACAGTTTCCTAGCCATTACAGTTAACGCTCAGAGAACTTGGTAAATTCAGTTTTTTGGAAACAGATTTGCCTCTTCTTTAGAATTAACTAATTGCAAGGTTTCAAATGACTTTTGATGATGCAGGGCTAGTATTAGAGTGAAGCAAACCAGGTGCCTATTTTTTTTTTTTTTTGTACGTGGGTAGCTCCCTGGCTGGGAATCGAACCCAGGCTGCAGCGCTGACAGCGCCAGTGCCGAAGCCTTAAGCCACTACACCATCAGGGAACTCCCCAGGTGCCTATGACACAAAATTTATGGAGGCATACCCTCTCAGGACTTGCCCAAACCGAAGAGTGAGCACCCCTCCCTACACTGGCAGTACTATCCACTTCCCTCACAGACAAAGTCTCTGGAAGCAGTGATGGCCATCAGTTGCCCTGGTGATCATAAGCAGTCCTCTTCCTTCCCTGCTATCTCCATCTAATTATAAAGTAATGAATACTCAACACCGGTCATCAGGATAATTTCTAAATGCCTGTGTCACAGGCAGTGCACTATCAGATTCAGAGTGTTGAGGTAAGATTTTCACATACCTCCATTTGTCCTTTCTCTGTTGCAATCTGACAGTAAGGAAGCTTAAAGGATAATATAGCCACAGCAGGGCGTGGAAGGGTGGGAGGAAACCGAGAACCTTTACAAGGAATACACCTGTCAGTAAAGAAAAAGTCTTTTTTACCATAAAAACTTAAATAAATAAACAAAATTATTCATTGCAAATGAATAATTTTATATACCTCCTTAAGATAATGACATTCACTAATGAAATAAATCATCTTACTTGAATAAACAGAATACTAAAAATCCTGATAGGTTCAAAACTTAAACTTCTTACTAAGATAAAATTCAAATTCTTCCATTCAAATTACTAAATAACTTCATTCCTGGGAATGGACATGCAAGAAATTCCTAGCTTTTTCCTTTTTCATGTTTGTGTCACACATTTGCTGATAGCTCTGCCCCCAACTTCAAAACCAGAGCTGTTAAGCCAGATGGTCAGTTCAAAGATATCAGTCTGACTACAAAGGAAAATATGTTTTCTTCTTTTACCCGCTTGACTTTACGTTTGCGTACCCCACGGAGATCACTGCTTTCAGTGATAGGGCAGAGGAATTTAAGAAACTCAACTGCCAAGTGATTGGGGCTTCTGTGGATTCTTACTTCTGTCACCTGGCATGGATCAACACACCCAAGAAAAAAGGACTGGGACCCAGAAACATTCCCTTGATGTCAGATCCCAAGCTCACCATTGCTCAGGAGTATGGGGTCTTAAAGGCCAATGAAGGCATCTTATTCAGGATCCTCTATCACTGAGATAAAGGTATTCTTTGGCAGATCACTGTAAACGACCTTCCTGTTGGACACTCTGTGGATGAGATTCTGAGACTAGTTCAGGCCTTCCAGCTCACTAACAAACATAGAGAAGTGTGCCCACCTGGTTGGAGGCCTGGCATGATACAATCAAGCCTGACATCCAGAAGAGCAAAGAATATTTCTCGAAGCAGAAATGAGTGCTAGAACATTTTAGGGTCAGGCTATAATGGACAGCCATGAGAACAAAACCTCTTTTGTACTACTGTCATGCTTAAATATGAAAACTTAGTATAGCTCTGATGTGGTATGGAACAGGACAGGCCTTTCCTGCAGGGGTTGGGGAGGTCGGCCATTCTTCCTCTGGAGGAAATGGCCTGAACTTTGCTATGAGGCAGGCCAACTGGTGTGTATAGCAGTGGAGCATCACTTTTGATCTTTTGTAGTTCCTATTAAACTGTAACTGACAAAAAAAAAATTCCTGAGAACCTACATCCTGAGAATTGTTAAAAACAATTAAGTAATATACTCTATTTGATACTAAATATGTCCATAATGGAATATTTGGAGAGTCTGAAAACATAAGACAAAGAAATAATAACTAGCAGTTTTTCTATGGTTCTCTAAGTTCGATTTTGTATTCTCTAAGACCTTGTCTTCTCAAATATCCACACTGCCAACCACCGCCCTCAAAAATACCCTCGATGTTGCTTTACAATCTGCCAACAGAAGCCATTGGACAGGAATTCCTGTCACCTTTCAGCTACCAAATCCATCTGCATTTGTCTATCTTCTTCCCTCTCACTACAACTGGTGAAATATCTTACATTCCTAAAATCTATCACCATTTTTTGAGGGTATCGTTCCTTTGTTTGTCTCCTTTCCTTACATTGTCAATCTCACTATCTTTACTGGGGTGCGGCTATAAATACAGGATGAAACTTTGCCCACCACTCACCTCCTGCTGTGCAGCCTGGTTCCTAACAGGCCACAAAGCAGTAGCAGTCTGCGGCCCAGAGATTAAGGACCCCTGAGCTAGAGGACTGCAAAATCCTCGTGTGTTTCTCAGTGGAGGCACTGAAAGCATTTGAGGAAGGATAATCTGTAGTTGAGCAGGACCATACTACAAGATGTCCAACCCTGGCCCCAACTCTCTAAAAGCCAGAGTAACCCTATCATTGTGATAGCTAAAAACAATAACTCACATTTCCAAACATCCCCAGAAGAGATAAATCCCCTTGCTGAAAACTGGTCTCCCTATTTCTAGTCTTACCCCTGCCAATCCATTTATCATACATATTTTTCTTTTTAGAGCACAAATCAGACTATACAGTGCCTTGATAAAAACCTTGAATGTATTCCTGATATATTTCAAATAAAATCCAAACTTCTCCATTGTGGGCTATAATGAAACCTGAGTCTAACTTTCTGATACCATCTGGATTTAGGTCCCTCCTCCCCACACCCCACCCCGCACACCTATTCATTCTTATACTCTAGCCACATTTAGATCCTTTCAATTCCTCCAATACATCAAGTTCTTTCTGACCCCAGGGCCTTTGTACATGCTGTTCACAAGGATTGCTTTTCACTTCTTTCTTCCACAACAGACTCCTTGGCTTCCAGGTCTCATATTAAATGCTACCTCCATTATGAGCCTTTGTGATGACTCCATCTAGAACATGCCTTTCTGTTATTCTCCATCATGGGTCTGGCTCAGATTAAATAATGGCATTTAACCCAAGTAGTAATTAATATTTACTTATTTCTGCTATCTGTCTCCCCAGACTGTAAGCTCCATGAAAGCAGAGACCTTTCCGTTCACCAAGTACCTACACAATGTCTATGGCAATCTTTTAGACCAAGAAGCTATCAGGTGTCAAAAAGAAGGAAAATCTTCAATATGGTATTAAGAGAGATTATATGGACTGAGCATTCCACACTTACAATAAAATACCAAATTTCCACTAGCCCTCTCTCCTATTGTAACAATTAAGCTAAAAATCTCAAAGAGCAGCTAAAGTATATACATTCAAGTCTAAATCATAGTTGAAAATGAAAGGCTGTAATAAAAGATGAAATCCCATGTTTAACCAGAACTCCTCTCATGTCAGGCTGAAATGATGCTGTACTCACATTAATGAACTTAATTTCTATTATGTTCCTTAAGTTCTAAGTCAAGCAATTGGTTGAAAACTTCAAAGTGAATATTCCCAATTTTGTGTATATGGAAAGCAAGTAAATAAACTAAGGTGAAAGACAAATAAAAAATACACTTTAAAAAGCATTTTTATAATAGCCTACCTCAATTGCTGGGGATTTTCATGGATACCAACTACCCAATAGTGATCAGACTTTCCTTTGCAGTGTTCTCTTGTATTACATACAGGGGTCCATGTATTACCAAGCCCTCTGTTAAGCATCTGAACAATGCCTTCTGAATCCACAAAACAGGGGGTACCTATACATCAATAGAAAAATAAATCACTAGGAGACATAGCTATGTATTTGTTAAATAAATGCTATTTAAAAAAATATATTCCAAAGACTCAACTTTCAATTTAAAAGCAAAAACAAAACAAGAAAGCCAATAATCCAAGTTAATTGCTCACAAAATTTCATTAACCACATAGAGTTAAGACCTAACTAAAGGGGAGAAAATGTCTGTTATGATTGAAATTTACCCAAATGAAGAGAAAAAACTGATAGTTTCAGTGAAAACTATGCCACCTGCTGGCATCTAGCAATATTTTTAAAAGGCAATTTCAGTAAAAAAGGTAAACTTGAATCTGAAGCCTTCCAAGTTAAGAGACTTGGAAAAATACCAGAACTTATACCAGGAGAGGCTGTAGAGACTCTGTCTTTAGTACTCTTCTTCCTCCCTCTCGTTCTTGGCCTCATCACTGTTCTGTTCCCCAGCTCCTAGGTAAGAATTGAAGCAGGTAATCTTCTCTGTTCCCAACCTACTGTGCTCCCATCTCAGGAAGTGCACAGCAAATTCCTTAATTATTCCCTTTCTTATCTCTGACTTCACAGCCCCTCACACTGCAAACCAGTTTCCTCAGAGTCTAGATCTAATTGGTAATTGGAAAAAAAATAAAGCTGTATGAATGGAAGTTATTAATGATCACATTATTAAAGTTCAACTGATTAACAACATACCAAAGGAAAACACACGCAGAAATGGTTGATGTTTTAAAGATAAAACTGGAATTTTTAAAGATGTAACCAAAGGTCATGAATCTCCAACAGAAATATTTAAGCCAGGAGATAGTATTAACAGCCTCTTTCAAATAAGGTAATGTTTGGTGTCCTTCAAATCATCTGTCGAAAGTCACTATTAATGAGTTTACAACAGCACTGACCAACAGAAATATGTGAGCCACAAATTTAATTTTTAATTTTCTAGTGCCACAAGAAAAAATAAAGAAAAAAAGAGAACTGATTCTAATAATATATTAAATCCAATACATCCCAAATATAATCATTTTAACATGTGATCAATGTAAAAGAATTACTAATGAGATTTTACATTATTTTTCATATGATTCAAATTTGGGAGAGTAGTTTATACATACAGCGCATCTCAATTCAGATTAGCCACATTTCAAGTGTTCAGTAGCCACATGTGCCTAGTAGTTACTGTAGTAGAGTTTTGTGTAGAATCTGCTGGAATAGCCACAACTTTACCATTGAATTATTTTTCCTCATTGCTCTTTACCTTTCAAAAAATATATTTCCTCTGTAAATTTTCTAATCTAAATTCTCATGAAAAAGAGACTTTGTACATAAAACAATGGCTACCTTGCCTAAGAATTTATTTCCAGTTTTGCCACATTAAAATAAAAAGAATTTAAACATAAGATGTAGACAATTTATCCATAAAGAAGTTAATTAGGAAAACACAATGAAACAGTTTTCTTCTTTAGAAATGTCTTTCTCTCATAGACACAATCAATAGTTTAGTGGGTAGTCATTATCTGAGGATATGAGGGGAGGGGATGGGTGAGAAGGGACAGGGTCTCAAATATATGGTGATGGAAAGAGAACTGACTTTGGGTAACACAATACATAGATGATGTAATGTAGAATTGTACACCTGGAACCTATGTAATTTTTACTAACCAATGTCATCCCAATAAATTTAACATTAAAAAATATTTTTAAAAAGATCTCATATGAATTAATACATATGTATAATAAAACGGACACACACATAAAAAATGTCTTTCATATAAATAAATAAATTTGTCTTACCTTCAGCTGAAAATCCAACCCATACAAGGTAGGATTTCCTTGTAAGAGGAAGAGGATCACCATGCAAAATTTGTTTTTTCTTTTTCCCCAACTCTAGCAGTTGAACTCCAAGGCACTGATCCCCATCAAATCCTGTTCCTAGTGAAAAAATGTAAATATAAATTAGGTATCAAAGGTTACTGAGCTATAATGCAGTGTAAATTATTTTCTATGAATTGAAAAGATTTTGTTTCTTATATTAACTAGCATTTACTTTTTATTGATAATCCATTTTACTGAGGCACTCACTATTCAGGTATCAGAACCAGAATACTATGTCACATGGACTATTTATATAAAGCGGTTGTAAGTGGTAATTCATCACTCAAAAAATATTTAGAGAGCTTACTTTGTGCCAGGCACTGGGTCTACAATGGTAAACAAGACCAAGTCACTGTTCTCATGAAATTCATATTCAGGTAGGAGAAGGCAAACAAATGAATTTTTAAAAAATCAGGAAAAAGAACAAGAAATGCTAAGTTTTATTAAAGAATTAAAGTAACAGTGTGAAAGAGTGCCAGGCTGAGTTGTTACTTTAGACTGGATAGTCAGAGATGGCCTCTTTGAGAAAGTAAAATTTAAGCTAAGATGTGAATTGCAAACTGGAGTCAGCCATCCAAGAGAAGTAATACAGTAGACAAACGAAAAGATCCTAGGGTGGGAACAAGCTTGTTAGTTTGAAAAACACAAAGATGTCAGTATGGCCAGAATGAGTAATAAGAGAAAAGTGGAAAGAGATGAGATTGAAGTGGCATGCAAAGGTCAGATCAGGTGGAACCCTGTCAGATGTGATAGGAAAGTTTAATTTTTATTTCAAAAGCAATGGGAATTCATTAGAGGAATCTAAGCAGAAGAGATCACCCAGGCTGCTATGTGGAGAACGGATTATAGAATGCAAGCACTGAAGCCGAAAGACTAGCTAGGAGGCTATT
Organism: Lyroderma lyra; assembly: GCA_004026885.1. Taxonomy (NCBI): domain Eukaryota; kingdom Metazoa; phylum Chordata; class Mammalia; order Chiroptera; family Megadermatidae; genus Lyroderma; species Lyroderma lyra. The sequence continues at coordinate 133,864 of PVJL010001718.1, read as the reverse complement.
ACAATAGCTCAAGAGATGATATCTGGGTTGGACTGGGGATTAGTGGAGGAGATAAAGAGATGACAGATTTGGCAGGTTATTCCAAAGAATTGACACGATGATATATCTTACTGATGGAGCTGATATGGGGGGTGAGAGAAAGAGAAGATTATCAAGGATAACTTTTACATTCCTGGCTTGAACAGCTGGATCAACAGTATGCCATTTATTGAGATGGAGCAACTTAGTAAGAAACAAATTTGGAAGGAAAAAATATATCAAAGGTTTTACTATGACCAAGTTAAGTCTGAAATGTGTATCAAAACTACCCAGAGGTTTCAAGTGGGCAAGTCTGGAGAAACAGGAAGAGCAGAGGGCTGGTGATACTAATTTAAAAATTATGGACACACAGATGTATTTAAAGCCATGGCCCATGATCCAATTCCCCAGGTTAGTTTCTCAAACTGCATTTCTTGACCCATGAGTCATGAAATCAATTTAGATTTGCAACTAGAATTTAAAGAAAAGTGAAATTAAAGAGTAAATAATGTTCATGATATTTGTATTTTAGTTACATTTGCAGGTATGTTCAGAATAGTATGTATTTCTTACTATAGTTAAGCAGTAAAGACTGAAGAGTTTCTGACTTAAGAGAGAGTACTAGATAAAAGGGGCTATGACTAAGTCCTGAGGCACTGCAGGTAAGAGATTGGCACAGGAGGAGCCAGCAAAAGAGCTGAAGGAGTTACCAGTGAGAAAAAAAATCGAGAGCAATGACTGTCACAGAAGCCAATAGAAGACAGTATTTCCAGTGGAATTTTATGTACATACACACACACACGTGCGCGCATATGCATAAATACATCATTGGTAACCTTGATAAAACCATTCTGAGCATAGTGGTGAGGACCGATGAGAGAAATGGGGTGAGGAAAAGAAGGCAGCAACTTTTTAAAAAGTCATAGTCAAAGCTGTTTTGGTCCTTCACACTAGAGTTAATTTAGTTTTTGAGGTATTTAAACTCTGAAAATTATTATACTCGTAATTAACCAAACTCTACCTTGAAATCCTTTCTCTAATACAGTTGTATAAATGTTTTCATTTTCACCTTTATTAGTGAATACAACAAAACTCTATACAAAGATTACATGAATTCAAATGCTAAAATAAATGCAAAAGGAGGTATATAATCCAAAACAAAAAAAGGAAAAGAAAAAGTTCAAGTAATTTCCATTTACTTCAGGTCATTATAAAAGGTAAAATTATAAAAGACTGGGAAAAAAATCTACCTCTGTGATAAACAATGAAAAGCTGTTCTCCATGTCCTGCCATTGACACTACAGGCCCAGGAAGACTGAAGATCTCTTTCTGAACACCTCCAATAGAAAATAATCGAAGGAGCAAGGCACTAGTGGCAGCAGCAGCCCATCCTTGACCAAGACATATGGCTTCAATATCCTCATTCTCAGGCATGTCTACTATCCACTCTTTGCTTGAATCCCAAGAACTGAAGTGCAGGCAGTGAAGCTTGCTAAAAATTAAAACAAGATAGAAACAATCAAACTTTCATATTTGATATTTTATATGTATAACTAATCACGATACCCAGTAACAATACCAAATAGTTTTTCTGTTATATACAAATAATATAAAAAATGGCTTTAAGGAAGTAATTATGAAATATACTTAAAATGAGCTATATTAAAACTATTAACAGTCATGTTATTGAAGAATATTTAAAGATACAGGAAAACGCTCACATAATATTAAATAAAAAAAGGAAGGCTGATATCTGTAGAATATGATCCTAGGTTATAAATGTACACAAAAATCACCAAGTTTTAAAAAGGAAGGAAACTTTAAAATATTAGATAACAGTTCTCTTGCCAAGAAAAGTAAAGTATCAGAGAACAAAGAGAAAAATTTAAAAAATCACATATAATTCCCCAGTGAGATTACCAATTACTGCCTATAATTTAATATGCTTCTAATCTTTTTTCTTTGATAATAATCTTTGTTCTTAATAATAATTTATATGTGTGTGATATATATATATGTGTGTGTGTATAGATACATATATATATATACACACAACACAAACACATACATGTAAATTATTATTAAATTTAGGCTTCAGAATGCAGATACCATAGTATTGGTAATCTGAAGCAGTACTGACTTTCTGAACAGTAATTTAAAAATTCAATTTTAAAATGAAAAGCTATTACTATACATGGTTACAATATTATCTGAGAAAACTTAAATATCCAAAATCAAAATGGTACATGGAAATAAAAGTTCTAATTATGTAAGATATTCTGAGTTAGAGATACTAAGTTAACAGTGATTTTAATAAACTGATTTAATTCAATAGTGAGTACTGAGTTCTCAGGTTTTAAAATGTATAAATCAGAAAACCAATTAAAATGTTAAAATGGCCTAATAAACACCCGAAACTAATATAATATTGTATGTCAACTGTAATTGAAAAGTTTTAAAAATTATTTTTAAAAATGACCTAATCTAGCTGTTTTCTCAGACTTTTTAATCCATGCTCAATTACCTGGGGATCTTAATTAAAATGCAGATTCTGATTAAAGATGTCTACACAGGGGATAGGGGGGATCTGAGATTCTGTGTTGTCAACAAGCTCCCAGGTGACCCATATGCCTCCACAGCTTGTGGACCACACTTTGAGCACCAAGGAACTAATATATCCAATCAGAAGAATTTGAATTTCCAATCACCTGGGAGTTAGTAAAATCTACGATTAAGTATATAAACATTATAATCAACTGAAGAAAAAAGATCAGGAGAGAGTAATCTGGTTGGAATACCAGAAAGTTAGTACAATATTTTTTCTTCCTTAAAAAAATATGGACTCTTGCATCCACTGCTTTTCCATCATAAGTTTTTGTCTGTCTACCTACCAAAATATCTAAAAAGTCCAAAATATATTAAGTAAAAAAATAATTTAAACAGATGAAGTGAACAGAATTCATAACATTTTTTGTGTGGTTTTCTTTTTTTTTAAAGAGAAGTTTCAAATCTAATCTATAGTGGCAAAACAACAATAACAACAATAAATTAGTAACTGTGCAAGGCTGGGATTAGATTAATTGCAAAGGGATATGAGGAAACATTTTTGGGTGATAAAAAAGTATACTAATTGTGATAATGTTACTTGAATATATACACATTATTCAAACTCATCAAACTGTAAATCAAAACTAGGTACATTTTATTGTATATAAATTATACCTCAATATGTAAATTTAAAAGGAGTATTTATACAAAATAAAATCTGGATGGATACATGTATTGTTAAGAGTAGTTATATCTAAGTAGAATTCTGGGAGTCACTTAAGTTTGTTTTTGTTTTTGTTTTTTTTTTCCAACGTGGTCAGTCTACTCTGGGAATGCCAAATTTGTTTAAAATTAATATATATTATGCTTAAAATACTAATAAAAAACAGTAACAATGTAAAAAATAGCCCAATTTGTTTTGCATTACAAATCAAGTCATGTCATTTTCTCATTTCACATGTAATTAGATAATGTAACGACGAGACAATTAGGCCAAAAAAGACAGGTTCTGAGATAGGAGTAAATCAGCATTTGTACTAAACTCTTCTTTCTAAAATTTCACACTACAAGATACCATTTTGTTTTATTAACTTTTTGTATTGAATATAAATAATTGTATTTAACAGTTCAACAGTGACAAATTCTTCTTATTAATCTCAAATTTACCTTGCTAGTTCATCAGTGCTTTCACATGCCAACAAAATAGCTTCATGGGAAAGATCTGCCACTGTATAATTCAAAGTGTTTGATAAGTGTGTTGCATGGTATATGGAGGTATCATGAAACTCCACATCTATGGCATTGTCTTGCTCATCATTATAGCAGCGAATAATTCCAATAGAATTCCACACCTACAAACATATAAGGTTAAATACACATCTGAGACAAACTGAAGCTCCTAAAATCAGTAGGCTAAAGTGGTGCAAATGAACAAATATTATAATGCAGTCTGTATCAAGGTTTAATATATAGGAGTAAACACAGCTCATCTAACTCTAAATGGCTTCAAGTAACAGTAGTAATATCAAAGCTACAATAATTATTCCTTTCTTTATAAGAAGGTACATATATATATATGTGTGTGTGTAGATATATATATGTTCTATTTACTTATTAGTAAATAGAATACTTCATTTAATATTTAAAATTAAATTACTGTCATTGAAAAAATACTTTGATCAACCAAACCATTAAATTCCTCAAAAGAAACATTTCAAAACTGTATTTACATACAAGTATGGATGTAAATGACAGCAATTTTTCTGTTTCAATAACTGGTTTATATTATAAGAATAAATATATACATTTTAAGGCAAAATAAACTGATACCATTTTGGAAAACTTGTCTTCCACTGATGTACACTATAGGCTCACATTAGGCCCTAGGGTTTCCTTTCCTCTACCACTAATAACTTTATATAAATAAAAGTTAACAATAAAAAATTAAGATGTAGTACTTGATGATGATTACTGTTGGCAAAGTTTTACTGAAATAAAACATCACCTTTAATATTTACATAGAAATTTACAAGCAGTAAATTTCAAAAAGTACAAGCAAGGACTTCCCTGGTGGTGTAGTGGCTAGGCTTCGGTGCTGTCAACGCTGCGGCCTGGGTTCGATTCCCAGCCAGGGAACTACCCACATAAAAACAAAAACAAAAACAAAAAAACCAAAAAACAAAAAGGACAAGCAAAGTCCTCAGTGGAAAACCTCAAACAACAAATAGAAATAAATTTTTCAGTTCTCAAGCTTAAGAAAAAAAGCTAATATAGTTATTCATCCACTCAGGGAATATTAATATACAAGGGCTGTCTGGAAAGTATCCAGCCATGTAATATGAAAAATACAGGCATTTATGGCTGGACTTTTTCCAGACAGCCCTTGTATATTTAATGCCTACTGTGCCATACCTTGTTCTAAGTGCTATCAGTAAATAAAACAGAAAAATCTTTATCCTTGAAGAGCTTGCATTTCAGTGGGGTGGGGTGGGGGAAATGGGACAGTTTTTATTTTTCATAGCATGTATCATCTTCTATATGCTTCTAAAAACCACTTTCTAAATAGTGTTTTGGAATCAGTATAATCTCATATACAAACTAATACAACATGAGAAATAAAGTTTAGAAGTATAGCCAAGAGGTATTACAAGATACACAGTCACATTTACTTAGGTTCATTATATTAATGTATCATTTTGCAAAGCAGAATTTTATTTAACATAATTTTCAATAAGGTTGAAGTAAGACTTAAGGCTGTGAGTTAACTATAAAATAAATCAACCATGAAATTAAAATCAAAGTGCTGCAGGGCAGTTAATCAAGTTTTTAAAAAATATTTTTTATCAAACAAATGAACTATAGTGACATAAAATGCTTAAAAGTGAGATAAAACTATTTAAAAGCTATGTGTAGATCCAAGGCTTACCATGAATCTGTGAGTGAGATGCAAGGGTGTAGAACCTGGCTGAAATGGTTTTTGCCGGGGAGTTGGCATAGGTCCATCATAAGATGGCCTCTGGGATGTTACAAGTGGGAGATTGTGAATGCTATCTGCCTGATCATCTTCCTCATCCTCTTTGAGAAGACCAGCACCAGTTTTTAGCATTGGAACATCTAAAATACAAAAGAGTATAACTAGAGAATCATAAATATCAATGACCTGGAAAAGGAAAAGCATTATAAAATCTAATAACCTTTTCTATTTAATAATGCTTTTTGCCTCTTTCAGTGTTAACATTTGCAGTGATGGTGCAAAAACAATGGAGGGTAAAACTGCTTGTGCCTTAGGATTAATCAAGGCAGGGGCACCAATCTATATTAGCAGTTAGTACATTGTTAACCACCACTCAATTGCAGTAAGAATATTAATTTGATTGAATTTTGATCCTTGCATATTTAAAGAAAATGTTCTGTGTGAAAATGAGAAGTGAACATAAGAGGTATGTTGGTTACCTCAAAAAAAAAAGCATTTGTGCAATGAAGTCGTAAGCTGAACTTTTTCATGAAAACACCATTTTTACCTGAAAACAAAGCCAGATAAACTATGGTTATGCAGACTTAGGTATTTGGCAAACATTTTCCTGAAAATGAATAACTGACAAAATTTGTTGCCAATGATAAAATTTGAGTTTTCAAGTGAAAATAAGAATACTGGAAAATTTCTGCTATTGTGCACCTGACTGCTTCCTAAAATTTAAAAACTTCTGATGAGATTGGTGATGATACTAACAAATATAATTTTGGGTAATATGTCAGTATTAGGAAGGTCTGCAAACCTCAGGAACCAGTATTTGCCAAATTACCAATGCATGTTACAAAACCAAACATGGTAAAAGATTCATTCAAAGTTGAAGTTAGATCAATGGATTTTAATGTAAGAGGGTTGAAAAGTTCATTGAAAAGATTTCAGATTCCACATTGTTAAGTAATCTTTAAGAAGCTTTCATTTCTTGAGTTTCAGTGCAGAATCAAAGAATATCCACAATTAGTTGAACAGGCTATTAAAATACTTCTTCCCCGACAAACTACATATTTGTGTGAGGCTGATTTTTCTTCATATATTTCCAGCAAAAAACAATGTATGGCAACAGACTGAATCCAGAGCAGATAAGAATCTTGCTGTCTCTATGCCAGACATTAAAGAGATATGCAACAAAGGTAAAATAATACCATTTTACTTTGTTTTTCATAAAAATATTATTTACACGAATTTATTATATAATTTTAAAGTAAACATTTAAAAAATTTTTAATTTTAAAATCAGTTTTAACATCTAACATGGTAAATAACAATAGCTATAACTCCATAAAAAACTGCTCTTTCAGGTACTCGAAAATTTTTAAGAGTATAATGAGCTCAAGACTAAAACATTTGAGGACTTCTGTTCTATGAATCCTATGATTTAAATGCAACACAATTTACCACCGTACACTGGCATTTTACTAGTTAACATTCAAATGTGTTATTTTAGCATGTAAGTTGTTACAATAAGGCACTTTATTTGAAGGTTTTTAAGTACAATCTCCATTACTTTAACAGATACAATATGATTCAGGTACTTCTTGAGTTAGCCTGGTAGTTTGTGTCTTACAAGGAATTTGTCCACTTCATTTAAGTTGCTGAATTTATGGGCACAAAGGTGCTCATAATATTCTCCTACTATCCTTATGATATTAATAACAATACTGTCTTACAGAAACATGATGTGAACTATGTAAGTAATTTTAAAATTTCTAATACCCATATTTTAAAAAGTAAAAAGGGGTCATTAAATTTAATATATTGCATTTAAAATATTATAATTTCAACATGTATTCAATGTAAAAAATGACTAAGATATTTTACATTCTTTTTTTTGTTCTGTTTTCAAAATCTGGTTGCATTTTACACTTACATCATTTCTTAATTTGAACTAGCCACATTTCAAGTGCTCAATAACCACAGGTAGGCTAGTGGTTACCATATTGGACAGCGTAGGTCTATAGGCTTTTTCATTACTTATATTAGTCATTTTGTATTTTTCTTTCTTAATCAGTCAGGATAGAAATTTATCAATTTTATTGATCTTTTCAAAGAAATAGCTTTTGGTTTCATTGACTTTTTTATATTGTTAATTTCATTGAATTCTGTCTGCTCTTTATTATTTCCTTTCTTCTGCTTGCTTGGGGTTTAATTTCTTATTTTTCTAGTTTGCTAAAGCACAAACTTAGTTCATTAATTTGAAACCTTTTCTAACAAAAATATTTAATGCTAAAATTTCCCTCTCCATACTGTTAAAGCTGCATTCTACAAATTCAATGACTTTAAAGTTTTAATAAAAAATTGAAAACGTTAATCAACAGCATGGATAATCACATCCACAAGTCATACCAACTGAGTTTTCATCATCTTCTAGGAAGTGACTTCGCTGTCTAGGATGACCTGAAGCCAGCATGATGTCATCATCCTCATCATCATGTATGATACCTTTTGAAAAAGAGGATGTTTCGACTGCATTGTCATTCATAAAATCACCAGTATTACTTGTATCATCTCCATCAAAAAGGTCATTGTAATCCTTTTCCACTCTGCTAGATACCTTGAACAAATAAATAAAAATTAGAAAGTATTAGTGCACTATTTGGATAAACTCAATTACTAAAAAGGCAATCTTCTAATATTCACCTATAAACTCTAAGCAAATGCCCTGATAAGAATAATTTATAAATATATTTATATAAGGCCTAGTCCTTACTTTAAATGCCTTCTAGTAATGGATGGGGCAAGGGTGTATGACAGACATGTAAAGAAATACTCTATATACCCAAATATAAGGCAAGATTTTATTCCTCAGAAGTCAATCCCCAGAAAAGAAGTCACCTACAAGTCCCTAATTATAAGATATTCTCACATTTACTTTTGAATAAAATACTACTTAGGTAAGATATATCTGCTTTAAATGATCTCAATTTAAGCTAGTTCATTTTTTAATTTTTTTATACTTACAGAAGTAAACAAATAGAACTAATAGAAAACAAAGGAGGAAAAGAAATTCAACAGAGTTCATCATTGATTCCAGGAATACGAACATCCCATTGCATGTATTCAATGTCACTACAAACAATTTGTGAGATAACTTTAAAAAGTAAAACAGTGAGCAGATATATTATAGAGATCAAATTATGACCACAGGATGAAAACTGTACAAATGTTAAGCCAATGGAAACTTATAGTATAAAATTTGAATGAGAACATCATTAATGGATTCAAAAGAGACTTGTATCACAAATCTTTTAGATGGATGAACATATAATTGTGTTCTGGAAAACTGATGTTTAATAAAATGAGAATAAAAAATACTTCTAAGTTCATATATTTAAACACAATTTGGTAAGTATTTAAATAAATAACTGCATGCTATAAGAAGATATAAGTTCTAAAAGTTTATGTACTCAAGTTGGTCAAAATTTGGGGGGGATTTCCTTATTGGAAAACAAGGATTTTGCTAGAAAATGTTCTCAAGTTGTGACAGAAATTAAGTATTGTAAGCCAAAAGGAAAAAGTGTACAATTCTGGATAGAAGCATTAAAGATTTTATAAGAGGTGACCTCTGAATTAAAAATTATTTCTCAATTTACTTTTTGTTTTTATCAGTGTTATACATGAATATAAATTAGTCAATGTTACAAGATTTATTATAAAAATGAAAACAGTCCTCTGCAAAGCTTCTGCTCATTTCTTTTGATATTCTCCTCCATACTTGTAAATATTCTAGTGCTAGATTTTTTATTTTTCTGTTTTAACAATTATTTATTTAATAGATCCTAATTCCCTTTATTAGAGAAGATGAGGATTTGGTGCCATTTTCTTCCCACCCCTATCCCCATGCATACATACAAACTATTCTCCCACCCCAATCTTCCCACTATAGATATATTCCCATTTTGGTTGTTACCAATATACAATATTTAGATTATTATGACCATGTAAATGCTATTTTTGGCCAAATAAAAATAGCAACAGCAACACTTACAAAGTGCTGTGCTAGTGACTTTCCTAATTCCTTTATATAATACATAATTTATTTACTCCTCACAATAACTTGAGGTGGTAGGCATTATTCCTATCCTCATTTTACAGATGGAATATATGAGGATCACTTTTCCTCTTTTTCATCTTTTTGTTTTTTCCTGGAGTTAAGAATCTTCTCTCTCTTTAGGTCTTTTTTTCTTGGACAGATTCCCCAGAAATGATTTTTCAATCTCCTGTCTGAAAAACATACGACTGGCTGACAATAACCTGAGAGTCAAATATAAAAAGTGAGCTGGGAATTTCAACATTTAAGTATACCACTTTCTTTTAATCCTTTTCAGTACAGTGTTCCACCTTTACTCAACACCACTCAACTCTACACAACGTCTCTGGACCAAAGACCTTTTCTCTATTTTACCTTTTCTAAAGAAGAAATCTCCAGCGTTCTTCAAGAATGTGTGTTGGGGTGTGGGAGGGGAGTTAACTAGCTGTGCATACTGATATTGAGACTGGAGGGATCTACTTGCTTATTAAATCAATAATAAGCAAGTTTTCCTGTTTTCAGCCCCTTTTAGAGACAACTAGTGCCACCAAATTCTCAATCTTTGGGAAGTCACCCAGGCAAACTGAATCACACCTTAGCTTTCCTTCACCGAGGTCTTCACAACTTTTTGAGATAGTTTCTAATCATCCTTCTGTTTTCCAGCCTCCAAAATTTTGTTAACATTACCACTTCAACTGTTTTCCTTAGCCTTATGGGATTGTACATTTAAAAAAATTCCTTTAGTTTAGTTTTAATGGGGGTTTCAGGTTATCAGGTATCTGAGCAGAAATAAATGCATGTATGTATAAAGTCTGTGATCTTTAAGTGGAAATATGCCAAGACTTGCAATATGAGTGGGTATACCTACCAGGCAGGGTATGAATAATGAACAAAAGCAAGGAGGTATAAAAAATAAAGCAAGCCTTTAGTTTTGCATGGCTAAGCCTAAGAGGTATATGGGTAGCTCCAAGAGTTAAGGCTAATTCAGAGCCGAAAAAGTTTATAGGCTAAACTAAGTTACATTTATTAACTCTGATTGTTATCTATAAAACATTTACAGGCATACCATGTTTTATTGTGCTTCACAGATATGACAATTTTTACAGACTGACAGTAAAGACCCTCTATCAGCAAAAAGATTACAAGTCATGCTAAAGGCTCAGATGACGGTTAGCATTTTTTAGCAATCAAGTATTTTTAAGTAAGGTATGTACATTAGTTTAGACATAATGCTATTGCACACTTAATAAACTATAGTAGTAACGTAACTTTTATATGCACTAGGAAACCATGAAATTTATGTGACTCATTGTAGTGTGATATCTGCCTTATTACAGTAGTCTAGAACAGAAACTGCAATATGTCCAAGGGACATATGACTTAACCACCTCCAAAAACCTAGGATACTGAGAGTATTTCACAAAGGTATTCCTTGGGAAGTCAAAAGAATACTAGTATGCATTATATGGGGCAAAATTTCTTAGTAAAATGTATTTTTGAAACATTAGGTTAAACAAGTTTAAACAGTTTTCTTTACTACAGAATCATCATTGAGCATCTAATATAGTAACATGAATTATAATTTTCCAAGAAAGTAATGTAGTTGGTGGTATTTTCCAAATCCATGTGACCACAGAAAGACTTTAAAGAAACCGTTTTACCATATTACTTATTACCTTACTGCTTGATATCTTCCCACTGGCGTTACATACATTCTCCAGGAGCCCTAGATTTCCTTCCGCATCAGTATAAGCTATACGACTACAAGTAGGATGCCAGGCCAGGCCACAAATTGCATAACCTTTCTCGTGTTTCACCCTAAATATTAAAAAGTAAGTTCTTAAAACATACTGTCAAGAAAAATGTAAACACACATTTCTTTAGGTAAATTTTCATTAGAAAAGGTTAAATGACTTTTGGCAGAGGAATAACTGTATATTTTGCATTTTGACAATCTAATAATTACAAATCTGAAATGTTTCATAAGACAAAAACCTAATTTAAAGCAAAAAAAAAAAAAAAAAGACAAGCTATATTGAATCATACCTTTCCATGCAAGCTTTGGTTTCCACATTCCAAACTATAATTAAACCATTAACACTCCCTGCAGCTATATATTGTCCACAAGGAGACCAGGTTACTATATTGAGGGTCTATAAAGAAAAACAATTAATAAATAACAATTTTGTATATTTTGCAATTACATACATTACCAAATTCAAACTTTTATTAAGACTTATTCTATGTATTCCATGTAACTTCCAATTAGATCTGACCTACAAGGTCAGGCAATTAATTTTGCAAACTCATCCTAGAAAAAAGCACTACATACCTCATTGCTGAGTATCACTATGGTCACCTTCAAAGTACTCCACTTGGGAAGCTATGCACTGATGCCGGAACATAGTCCACTCTTCAAAGCAATTTTAGAGCTCTTTTTCTGGAATGGCCATAACCTTGCCAAGGTTATGACACCTTACTGAATTGTTTACTCAGTGCTGCCAACATAAGTGCACAATGCCAAGTTTGTGACCTTAATTGTCAAATTTTTGGGTCTGATGACAGCTCTGATGGCCATTCCAGAAAAAGAGCTCCAAAATTGCTTTGAAGGGTGGACAAGGTGCTGGCATAGGTGCATAGCTTCCCAAGGGGAGTACTTCGAAGGTGACCACAGTGATTTTCAGCAATGAGGTGTGTACATCTTTTCTAGGATGAGTTCGTGAAATTAATTGTCCAAACTCAAACAAATAGCAAGACAAATTTGCTTACTTCTTAACTTTCTTTTGTAATAATTTTTAACTATCACTAACAGCTATTACTTTATCATGAGAAAACTGTACTGACACAATTTTAAAAGCAAAATCTAAAAACATGTTATTCTGGAAAGAGCTAACGCAAGGTATCCTCTTAGCAGTCTTCATCACGATGAAGAGAAGTAGTAAGTGTAGTGAACCTTAGTAAGCTACTGACTTACGGGACCTCTGTTTTCTTAACTGCAAAATGGGTGTGTGTGTACATAAGAGAGAGAGAGAGAATACATAGACCAACAACCTCTTCTGCTCTACAATTCTAGAGTCTATGATTATAAGCCTCAGTAAAACTCATTTCACAATAAGGGTTAATTACAATGTGAGAATAACTTGTTCTAATACTTTTCTAAGCTTAAACTTCTTATAAATTAAAAGATTATCTTATCAAACTTCACAAAGAAGAAAAGTCACATAGGACCTAGCAAAGAACTATCTATTGTCCAATTACTGGCTAAATGAGGAAAGACTGAGAAGGTAGAAGGTGGACACATGCAAAACAGTCTAAAGTTGCTCCCCATTTCCAAAAACATTTAACTGCAACTGTATTAAGGCAAGGTATACATTAAATATTCCCTTTAACCTACTGAAAGTGTCACTTACAAAACCCACCTGAGAGATAAAATTATCTGAAAGATCAAATTGATTACTCCAAGTTTCTCTTCCATATAGCTTAACAGATTTTTCCACAGGAACTGCCAATAACTATTAGGAAAGATAAACAATTTAAACAAAAGTTGACATTAAATTAAATTTAAAGAGAAAAAAGAAATGACTCTTCTAAATAAGCTTACAAAACGCAAGAGCAAATTTGTATTTTAACTGGCAACAAAAGTCAGAAAATAACTTAAAAATTTGATAAGCAAAGAATGGGTGATTATCAAGAGTGTAATTACTACTAGTATTTTTAATTAACACTTCTTAAGGAATCTAAGCCCTTTGAATCTAAAAATTCATTTCATTTACTGGAAGAAAATAAATAGAGCCAGATACTTTTGAAAATCTAAAGAAAAGGGGAGTTCCCTGGCTCCGGAGCTCTAAATGCTGCGGCCTGGGTTCGATTCCCAACCAGAGAGCTACAAAAAAAAAAAAAAAAAGAAAATCTAAAGAAAAGGATATTTATCTTCCTATATATTCCTCCAAAGAAATACATTAACAGAAAAAATTAAAAGGTATATTCTTTCCATGTTTATTAAAAACATATTATTTACAAACAAGAAAACTATGTTATTTTTTAAATTATTCAGATTAATATTTTATTAGCAAAGAAAAAATACATACTAGATTCCCCAATTATTACTTTAACACAGAATGTACACTCTTAAAAGTTCACATGACACACAAGGGCATATATTGAAAAGGAAGGCTCCCTCCCAACCTAAATTCTATTTCTATTCCTCAAAGGCAAATATATTATACAAGAATGGGTAAGTGCATGTACACAAGTGTACACACACACACACACACACACATTTAATAAACAACAGTCATCTACACTTACTATTCAACAGCTTGATGTTTTTTCACTTAATGTACCTGAAGATTATTCCATGTGAGGACATAAGAGAGATACAAGAGCTGTCCAGAAAGCATCCAGCCATGTAATTTGAAAGACAGACACTTTGTGGCTGGATTATTTTTGGACAGCCCTCGTATACTTTACCAGTTGTAGAGTACGAGATCTGACCATTAAGTTCGTGAACTCATCCTAGAAAAAGTGCTATATACCTTATTGCTGAATATCACTAAGGTCACCTTCGAAGTATAGCCCCTTGAGAAGCTATGCACCAACACCAGCACTTAGTCCACCCTTCAAAGAATTTTTGGAACTCTTTTTCTGGAATGGCCATTAGAGCTATTGTTGTGCCCAAAATCTGACAATTAAGTTAGCGAACTTGCCACTGTGTGCTTATTTGGCAGCACTATACAAACAACTTGCCCATGGTGGCAAGTCCGCGAACCTGCCATATTTTGGACACAACAGCTCTAATATTCATTCCAGAAAGAGTTCCAAAATTGCTTTGAAAGGTTAACTAGGTGCTGGCGTCGGTGCATAGTTTCCCAAGGGGAGTACTTTGAAGGTGACCGTAGTGATATTCAGCAATGAAGTAGGTAGAACTTTTTCTAGGATGAGTTCATGAAATTAACTGTCCAACCTTGTATTAGTACTGTTGGTCTTTTATTCTGATAAAACTGACCATACTATCTTTCACATAGTACATAAACAAACTTTTAATCTTTGACCATCTGATAAATGAAAAACAGACTATCATTATAACTTCCATTTATATTTTTTAGTTTGTATGAAAGGCTGCATGCATTTTCACATGTTAAAAGCCTTCTGCCTATCTTTTTCTATACAATGTCTGCTTCTGTCCTTGTCTATTTTTCTATTGGGATATGATTAATTTGTAAGAATCCTTTGTATATTAAAGAACTTACCTCTTTGTCATATTGCTTCAAATATCTGTCCCAGTCTGTCATCTGTTCTGACTATGAAATAGTTTATCATGCAAAAATATTTACTATTTATATTGTTATAATTATTAATCTTACCTGAAAAATTTCACACATACAGAAAAGTTGAAAGAATAGAGCTGA
Source organism: Lyroderma lyra (assembly GCA_004026885.1). Classification (NCBI taxonomy): domain Eukaryota; kingdom Metazoa; phylum Chordata; class Mammalia; order Chiroptera; family Megadermatidae; genus Lyroderma; species Lyroderma lyra. Next base: position 118,837 of record PVJL010001718.1, on the reverse strand, counting down.
TATGTGAATCTTTATACAGATTCCCCATGTGGTAGGAAGCCTACAAGATGATTATCAATGAGGGAAGGCTGAGAAGGTGTTTATGCCCTTTGCCAATACATTTACTAACTCTCATTTTCTCCACCTTTACCACACACTAAGTTCCCATATATACTGGATACATTTCTGCTTAATAGATACCAGTCTACTCATGAGTCAGTAACAAACTTTTAATTTCCATACTACACTATATCTGACTGGATTAGATGTCATCCCTTTTCTAAGACTTTTAGTTTTTCCATGTGGACTTTAGAATCAGCATTATTTGGTCTACCCAAACATCTTACTGGTATTTTACATCTGATGTTGTCAAAACCATAGATCTGGGGGAAAACTAAACATTTATATAAAAAATTCCTTTCTAAGAATGGGATATATTTTTCTATTTAACAAGTCTCCTTTACTTCTCTTGATAGCATGTTAAAATTTTTATATAGATCTTTCATATTTCTTACTGTTACCCTAGTTATTGTTTTTTTATATAAAAATTTTTTGAAAATAACAGTGCATTTTTTCTCCCATGTTTTATAAATGGCTATTGTTTTTTTTATAGGATTGTTATTGGTTTTGAATACTAATTTTTCATATAGCTACCTACTTACATTTTTCCATTACATTGGTTTTCTTGGAATTTCCTCATATACACAATTACATTTGTAAATGAGCATTCTCCTTCCTCCATTCAAACCTTTCATAACTATCTATCATCTAACTGTGTCAGCCAAAATGTTAAATATTGGTGGTAAGACTGGACATACAAGACTGTTTCCAGAGTAGTTCCAATAAACATAAATGTAAAAAGAATGTAAAATTAATTCATTCATGCAAAATGTACTCTTGAAATGTTTCTTAAATGTTGAAATGTTTCTTAAAGCATTTCAATATTAATTAGTTGGCTTGGGATTCTAAAATTTATGATCCAAACAAAAGCATTACAATTTAAAAACTACTCATGTTCAAAGTTGGTAAGAACTACCACAGATAATTTTTAAAAAGGATGAATAACAAGAATCACCTACCTTCCCACTTTTTGGCTGCCAAGCAAGTCTGCAGATTGATTTTGCATTTATCACATCATTGCATTTTTGTAGTAGTGGCCAACTAACAGCACATGTCTGATTTTTTTAAAATAAGAAAAGTTATTTCTCTTTATGAAAATTCCCCCCAAAAGATAAGCAGAACTAAATACAATTAATAGGTGGATTCTTCAAACTGATATATAGCTCAGGAAAAAAGCAACTTAATTCACTTTAATCTAATTATGATAGTTTTATTTATCTCAGTTACTTTAAGTCCTGTATAAAGAACTCAAGTCTTAAATAACTGAGTATTTCCTATGCAGAAAAAGCAAACAATATACTACTCAGTGACTAAACATACACACACAAAAAATATCCCAATATATTAAAATCTTAAAATGTTTACAAAAATGGAACTTCAGAGATCTACTATAAAATGCTATGGTGTCAAAGTTAATCCTTCTAAATAGTACAAGACTGAAGAGAAGGAACTATAGCTACTGAGGCATATCTCTGGGGGACATTTTTCTCATCGGCCACATCTCTAGAAATGTGACGGCCTCTCTGATTGCCTGTTGAAGAATTAATTGTTCCCACAGCCAACATGAGAGTGCTTTCTTCAGACTTCCTTTAAAACCTGTATCAGGCTGGATCAGAATATGTTGTTTAAGTGACTCTCCAAATCAACTGTGGCTCATACTTTATTCTTTGTATCCCCAAAATCTAGCGTACATAAAAACTAAATTTCCCCCTTTGATTTATAAAATCTAAAAATGAAATATAAATCTATCATTTCCCTTATGATTGAGTACAAAAGCAATTAGTCTCCAATATACATATTTTTGCATTAGATTATTATAAAATTTGATACAAAAAACAGTATTTAATGCTACTCAAAAGAACCAAACTATCGGGGTTCCCTGATGGTGTAGTGGCTAGGCTTCAGCGCTCTCAATGCCGCAGCGTGGGGGGTTCGATTCCCAGCTAGGGAGCTACAACACCCCCCCCAAAAAAGAACCAAACTATTAAAAAAAAGAATTATTAATTTGGCCGAATAATATACTACGTAACAGTCAATATATGATGGAAATGGGCAAAAAGTTTTAAATTCAAATTGATGAATTTACCTGATCTGAAATTTGCCACACTCTGACAGATCCATCACAACTAGCTGAGGCCTGAAGGAATAAAACAAGAAATTTCTCTATAGTTACAGGCACAATGGAACCAGGTTTAATTAATAAATCAGAATGTTTTCTATTAATTGCGTAAAATTTTCTGCCAATTCTCTTCAATTTTAAACATGTTTAAGAAAAATGCCAAAAAGAAGGGAAAAGTTACCAGAAAGATGTCCTTAGGATCAAAGGAAAGACTTAAAACAGGGGCATCATGTCCTCGCAGTGTTTTCTGTTGGCTGCAATCCATTACATCCACAACTTTGACTAGAAAGTCACTATGAACAATAAGAATAATGTACATGAATAAATGCCAATAGAAAAGACTCTCCTAAAAGCTAGGACCCAAATATTTCAAAGTCACAAGAATACATGTCATAATTTCATTATAGCAATTTGTGAAATTTGACATAGAAATTTAATGACTTACCTTTTAGTTTTGCTCCATAAAGGTGCTAAAAACACAAGTCAAGATTTCCCATTATGTTAAAATACAGTAAGTATTTCCTAAATGGTTGCCTTAAGCTTCTATTATTTGCTAAGCTAATTACAGTCACAGCCATTTTTAAAAGTACTATACCTTTTACTCCACCTCAGGAACTTACCAATTACATTTTTTTTCTATGACAAATAAACATCAAGGGAAATAGTAAAATTTCTGACTGTACAGATCGGGTTCTATCTGAAATAACTTTTAAAACTTTCTATCGAAGTATCATCTTTCCCCAGTCCTTTTCAGCATTTACTAAACAGGCTGTCCGCAAAGCAATAAGTATATCTCAACTCACAAGAAGCACAAGTTTGTCCTCAAAAATCTTACTAGTTAAAAGACTTGAATGTAAAAATTAAGTGAAGAAAAAAAGAAAAAGTAGAAGAGACATGAAAATGTTACCCTGAAATCAATTAATGAGGCCATTCTGTTCTAACATTACTTCCTTTTCTGATATCAAAGAACCTTACCTAGATCCAGCAGCAGCTTTTGTACCATCCTTATTAAAGACCACATGGTTTGCATTTGTGGTGAAGCGAGTCAATATGCCATCTGGAACTCCTTCAGGAAATGTGTGGACTTGAATAGTATTGTTAGATACTGCGGTGACCAATTTTCCATTCTAAAACAAAAATAAAGGTAAGACACATTAGCAAGACAAACCCAAATTCACTGGGAGTCTCTCCATAGTTAAAAATCCTTTAAAAAAATCTTATAAATATAGTTCACATCTTATTTCATAAGAGAAATAAACAAAATGGTATATCCATATTCAAAACTCATAAAAATATTTTTCATCCAAGCATTAAAAAAACCTCACATGGCAATATAGTTTCACATTAGTTGCTATAACTGTTTTCAATACCTTCAAAGCACATGAATATGCCTTTTCTCCAACATTAATAGACTTAGGATCATCATCATCCAAGTCTTCCCAAATCCTCACATCACCATCACTTCCACAAGTCACAATACAACTGTAAAGGAAACATATTCATTAAAAGTCACCCAGTTTCAGGTCTATTAATTTTTTTGGACTGCTAGTTTGGTTTTTTTAATAAAAGCAAGGTATTCGTCAATGTTTTCTCAATTTACATTCATAAACCTCAATAACAAAGACTGCTAACCTCCTATGCTGCAAAATACAAGGTGAGTTTAATGTTTTCTATAGATTTATTTTTTATAAATAAAAAGTCTTCATTTGCAATAATGTAAGAAAGATGAGTGTGTATTCTCTGTAACAGCAGGGATCAGGTCTACCTACTCACCATTGTGTCTCTAGCATGCTTTTTCTCACTAACTCCAGTTCCTTCCTTTCCATTCTCTTGAATCCACAGCAACAAAGTTTTCATTCTTACCACTCCATAGAAAGCTAGATTGTGCATGGCCTCCATATCACTAAAACTGATGGTCCTCGACTTGAATTCTCAGTCCTCGACTTGACCCACCAGCAGCATCTGACGTAGTTTATTATTTCCTCCTCAAAATGCTTACTTCATTTGGCTTCTAGACTTAATTCTTGTATGTTGGTTTTCTACCTTTTTAGCCACCTCTTCTCAGTCTCCCTAATGGATCTTCCTTCTCTAATTTGATCTCAAAACATTTTTGATTGTCCCAGGGCTTAGCCCTTGAACCTTTTTTCTTAACTACATTCATTCTCTTCCCAGGTGATTTCATCTAAGTTCACAGCATTAAATATCATCTCTATGCTGACAACTTCACAATTAGATGTCAAGTCAGAACCTCAATCCTCAGTTCTAGGAGGCATCAACTAAAGGTGTAGATTTCTATCTCTAGTTCACACTTCTTGTCTTGAGCTTTAGACCCATTTATCCAGCTGTCTACATCTCTAGTTGGATACTCACAAGAAATCCTACACTAACCATGTCCAAGTGCAAACTCATAATCTCCACCCACGTTCTACCTCTGAAATAGGTTCCTCCCCAAGTTTTTTGAGTATCTGCAAATAGCACCATCTTTTCCCCAAATGTAACACTCAGAATCACAGATATTATTCTGGACACCTCCCTCTCCTTCATCCTTAATATCTGATTCATCCTACTGATTTTACCTTTTAAATATTCCCTAATGTATCCTCTTTTCTCCATCCACACATCTATGAATACTCTAATCCAAGCTTCCATCACACTCAACCAGACTAATACAGATACTTCCTAATAGTATCTCTACATCCACTCCTGTTCCTTTTCCACCTCATCCTCTATACATGTGAAGAAACTAATCATATCGCTCTGCTTGAAATCTTTAATACCGTCCTACTGCTTTTATTATAAAATCAAGATTCCATAATAAAGCCCAAAGGGCCTTGGATAGGATGCCCACTGCCTACCTTCACAGAATCATCCCTTGTCAATCTCTATATTACTCTGTACCTTTTAGCACCACCAGTTTTCTTTCAGTTCTTTGAGCATACCACTCTCCCTGGTTCCACTGGGCCTTTGCACATGGTACTCCCTCTTCCTTGAATGCCCACACAACCACCCCACTGCCACTACCACCTATCTGTACTTCTTACTGTACTACTCAGTCTTCAGATATCTCATCTCAAGCAACACTTCCTCAGAGAAGCCTTCCCTGTCTCTTCAAACTAGACCAACTTCCTCTCACATAGGCTTATCATTGCACATATCACTTAATATTTCTAAGCGTAATTCTAAATGTTCATTTTTGTGATTAATTTGTACTCAATGTCAATTAAAAAGACCTTAAAGTCAACGAAAGAAAAGGTTGTGCTTTGTACTATTGTACCTCTAGCCCTCAACGGAATAGACATGCAAATACTTTTCAATGAATAAATCAACACAGAAGTGACAGTGGAAGCCACACAATTGGACAGTGCTGTAAAGGAATGGGATTTATAAAAAAGGGGACCAGAAAAACCCTGGGAAAACAGCACCATTTAGGAATTAAGCAGAGGAAAAAATTAGAAAGCCATCAAAAGGTTAAAAACAAAAAAGAGAATAGCATCATAAAATCCAAGGGAGGATAAAACACTAATAGGATAGAACAAGCTATTGAATTTGACAAGCAGACACTTGGAGACCTGACAAACTAGTAATGTGAGAGGCAGCGAGGAAGTGAGCAAAGGGAAATGATGGGGGAAAGCTCACATCTTTCCAACTCCTCTGGAAGTAAGGTTTTACAATAGTTAACTTTTTGGATATCCTTAAACTACCACAGCGATCCAAATAGAACAATAAATCTAAGGAAAATAAATGTGCCATTTTAGATTGAAACCTTATTCTTCTATATTTGTATGAGTCATTTTAGGCTGACTACTTATATAGCATATATGAATAAATGTTCCAATATTTACACCTGAAACGTTTTCTCAAAGTACGTTACCTCCCAGAATCATCAAAACAGACATCTGTATGTCCCTCTGTATGTCCGTATCTCATTGGCTTCTGTGTGGCAGGCATCTTTTCCTTTACCTACATGAAAATGTTTTATAAAGTCTAGTGTTATTTTAAAGGAGAGGAATGTCCGGGGCTGAAGGGTAAGAACGGGATTAGTCTCTTCCCGGGCACGCCCTCGACAGCCCTGGTTCCCCCCACCCGAATGACACGATCAGGAGAGAGAGGAGCGTCTGTCAGACAATAAACAGGGGAAAGGACATGCTTCTCTCTGGCACGTGCAGCAGGAGGATGAACTCACTGGGATGACCGGGTCTCCGCGACTGAAGAAAGGAGAAAGCAATCGCCCATACAGAGAAGCTTCCCGCGCTCAGGCGTGCTCGTTACACCGCGCCTGCGTCGGCCCGCCCACATCTAGCGTAAGTCCCACCGAGGTCGCAGGCTGATGACGTCTTCAAGGAAAAAAGCCGGTTGCTGGGAGAATGAGGAAGAAAGGGAAGAAGCGGAACACGGAAGCTGTGGCAGCGCTTGGGGAGCAGGTGGAGGCGGTGATCGCGACGTCTGAGACGAAAACCCAGCGTCGAGGGGTGGGAGCTTGCAGAAAGGCATCTGCCTTATTGGACCTACATGAGGTGCAGGACTAGCTGGGCCTCCCTTATTCATCTCAGCGAGCACCCAGACTGATGGCAATGGTGATGGCGGCAGCTACTCGGACATCCCCAATTAAACTGCTCTCGGAGAGGTGAGTGGGGGAAGGGTGGTTGCTGCCTGGCTCTGCTGATTGGGGTCCACTCTTACCTTCCAGGCTCTCTTCACATACAACCATATCGGGGTCCCTGAACGAGTCCAGCCCCTCCTTGGGGCCTGGCTGGAGAATGAGGTCTTTGGGCATCTTTGCTAGAGAGGAGAAAGGCGAGACCCTTCTCGGGCCTTTAATCTTGGCATCCTTCGTGCCCTCATCTCATTTCTGTAGACATAAAAAGGAGTAAAGACTTAATCTCAGTTTGCAGTCCTTGGAGGTATGGCATTAATGCTTAATCTTTGGGACTCTACATATCCTTTCAAAGGAAGGTAACGGGTTTTCCTGTTCAGACCCCACTTCAAGTTCATTGAAGTGCGTATTTGGATCTGAAAGAGGAGCTAAAACTGTACTGTACATTGTTGAATACTTCATTCGGTCTTTGCAGTCTATACTAAGGTCTTGCCATTAAGTTTATGCTTTCCTTGTGTCTTTACGTTCTCCATGTTGGTAGACCGGTCTGTGATGAAAACCTTCACAATGATCTTTTTCATGTGTGTGGTATAAGAGAGGTTTTTCTGTTGTAGCGATTTCCCCATCAATCTCGTTCCATTGTGAAAGATTGCAAATGCTTGCTTACTTAGAACAACCGCCTTATTGTTCTTTCCATGGTGGCATTGTGTAAGGGTTGTGTTGAGTGTTGCGGCTCCAAATAACCCTGTTAAGACTGAAATTTGGTGTATGAATGAGGAAGAAAAGTGATTGGCTGAAAAAGAACTTGGGATTTGTGGGAAGATAACCAACCTATTGTTAATTTCCCACTAGAGCAAAAGATACCTGAGACAATTGTGAGTTACTTGCTGTTACTTGAAGATCATTCTTTTTTTAGGTAGACTGATTCATAATTTTTTTCCAAGTATCATTGGATAGACTGTAGAATTCAAGCTGAACTCTAGTAATACCTGTCTCTATATTGAATAAAACTTGAGATTTCAGTGTAGTACTATTTAGAACTCAACATAAGAAGAATCTGCAGATTAGAACAAAAGTTATAACTATAAAATATAGCTATAGCTCTAACTATAATATCTACAATACCATGTGACTTTAAAATTATGAATGGTGTCCACACTTACATCCTTTCACTCTGCCTTAGCAATCAAACCATGTGATTAAGCGGTTCAAGAAAATTTTTCTTTACGAATTTCTTTTTTTTTTTTTTTTTTTTTTTTTTTTTTATGTGGGTAGTTCCCTGGCTGGGAAACGAACCCAGGCCGCAGCGCTGACAGCGCCAGTGCCAAAGCCTTAAGCCACTACACCATCAGGGAACTCCCACGAATTTCTTATGTGTGGAAAGAGCTTAAGCCTTAGAGTTGAGCAGCCCTAGGTTTTAATTTTGACTGACAGTAACTTGTATAACTGACCTTGAATGTGCTGCTTCACTTTTTTTACAGATTTCTTACCTCTAAAATGTAGATGACACCTACCTAGTCCACTGAATTGCTCGAGTATATAGGAGATACTCGTGGATGTATAAAATTAATTATTATTACTGTCTGGTATTACTCTGGATGAGCATTTACTGGTTTCATTTAAAATGGTTTCATTTTTATCTCTGAAAGTGTTCTGAAACAGCAGCCTTTTAAATTTATTTAAATTAATACTTGCACATATGTAAACTTCTTAAGGCATAAAAAGGAATATAGTGCCCCAGTGGGGCCCATGGAATTGTAAGGGCAAATAAATTAATTTTATATTTTAAAAAAAAGGGGAATATAGTAAAAGTCCTACTCCCAGCTACCTAGTTCCCCTGCCTAATAACAGCCAGTATTTGAGTCTTGTGTTGTTACATTAATACCATATCCTTACCACAGCAAGGCAGATATAATCACTCTTTATTGATGAAAAAGCTAAGATTCAGAAAGGTGATGATTTTTCCAAGGTCACACTCCTACCAAATGTCAGAACTACAGATAGAAATCAGGTCTTTTGCCTTTTAATCCAAGGTGGTTTTATCACACTGGCTCCCAAATCATAACTATCGTCATATAACTTAAAATTTAGTAAAACATATCAGGACATAAAAGCAATTTTATTAAAGTCTAGTGTCACTTTATGCTAGTTCGTAGGTAAAACTTGTTTTCAAGCTTGAATGTAAGCATGTGTGTGTGTGTGTGTGTGTATAAAATTATAAAGCAATGAAAATATTATCAATTTAAAATTTTTTTGCCACTGTTTCTATTGAAATCTATTTACTTACTAAGCTTGCAAAAACTACTTTTTATAATTAAAGTTTGGTTATGTACACTCATAATATTTTTTAAAAATTTAAAACGTTAAATTTTTTTTAAAAGAGTATGTTTGTTATCAAGAGTAATCTAAAATGTATTGTGATATTTCGGAAATGCTGAAGCCTCTTTAGCCTCAGTTTTTTGAAGTATGTTTTTGTGCAGATTTTCTAGCCTTATATGTAGGCTTTGTTTCATCTTTTTCCTTTGTAATATTAATTTTGTCACTTTCCAACCTCTCAGTTTTAGAAATTAGCTTCTACATGAAAAGTTATGAATAGGCAGCTAATAATGTATTTTCATTAAGCTCAATGTATACTGTTTTCATAGATTTTAATCCTGGATGTAATAACAAGAAGCAGTTGGCATTACCCAGATTTTACAATGGAAATACTAAAGCTAAATGAGATTTTTTAAAAAATCAGGTGACTAGTAAGTAACAAAGTCTTAATTTTAGCCTGTGTGTGATGATTTAGCAGCTCATGCTATTTCATCTGTACCACATTTCATTTTTAAATGTGGTATAATGCAAAGCTGTAGATTATCATTGTCTATGGATTTTTAAAGTGTTAAAATTTTCTCTTTAGACTAAATTGCTAACAACCCACAAAGAAGAGAAAATTCATTTACAGTAATGTTCCTTATTTATTGGGAAAATGTTTCTTACTGTTTTATAACTTTGCTTTCAAAGAATTATGTTATTTACAGCATGCCTCTCTTAAAATTGGAGAAAGTGCTTATCAGCCTATTGTCACAGATTGGGTGGTTTTAAAAATATATAACAATGTTTCCAATACTGTATTATGAATATTATTCTAATACTGTATGCCTTAAAATTTTATAACCATTCAGTAGTGTATAGGCTAGGCTACTGTGATGCATGCAGTCGTATCAATTTTACACAAGGCTACCATAAAGCAGTCATATTGCTACTTCTGTATTACCAATGTATGAATCATTATACCTGTAAATGAGTCTGAATTTTTTATACATTACCTTTTCATTTTTGGTGTCTAGTGTTAGTAATATATATAACATCTACAGTGTTTTATATAAGATAATATTGATGTAGGTACTGACAGTTTATCTACAAGTAGTAGATGATCATAAACTTAACAGTATCAATAAATACAGCACAGTATTGTAAAAGTATTTTTTCTTCATTATGACTTTCTCAACATTCTCTTTTCTCTAGCTTACTTTATTGTAAGAATACAGTATATAACACATATAATATACAAAATATGTATTCATTGATGGTTTAGATGTCCTTGACCCCCACATTGTTCAAGGGTCAACTGTACTTTATATACTGGAAAATAAACCTGTATTGCTTTTATACTGAGAAAAACTGTTTTGTTTTGTTTTGTTTTAGTTCAGAGATTTTTTTTCTCATACAGGGACCATTTTTCATATTTTTTAAAACATTCTAAGGAATTTGTTGTCTACTATTCAATATATTCCTTTTGTGGACTCTAAATGCCTTGGTAGGGAAATCCCAGGGATGCATTACTAACCAGAATAATAATTTATTTGTGAATTCTTTATGTAGTATAGTAAAGTATAGAATCAAATTTATCTTAATTTCATATTTACATGAATTTTGGTCCTAGATGTACATTACCATTGTAGATACAATAGTTCAGTGAATAACTGATAAATATAATTATGATGTTATCTAACAGAGAGAATATAAATGAATTTTCCAGATAAGTAAATTTATTTTAATGATGGACTTTTTGACAGTTTCTATAGAAATCTTGAATTAAAAGCACTTTCTTGGCCTTATTCAATAGAACTAAATGTTATTTAATTCTTTCGTTAGTGTACAGTGGCCATTTTGGGTATTCATTCTGTTGTTACTGTCATTGCAATTGGTGGTAGAACCAGGGACCAAATGGCTGTAAAATCTAGGAGCTTGCTTTTCTGAAAAAGGCTTTTATATAAACTTGCTTTTCGGATATCTACCTCTGGCTAGTTAAGAAATAATATGTTTTTTAAAAATGTCAACTGTTTACTCCACAGAGCAATGTATCTTAGCTGCCTTTGTAAAAACTTAATTGAATTAAGAGCCAAAACAACCTCCTCCCAAGTGATTCTTCTATCCTCCTTAAAAAAAAAAAAAAAAAAAAAAGCAAGCACGCTTCTTTGCAGCTTGATAGTGACCAAGAAAGATCTTGCCAGGTCTCATCTTTGATTTCTATACTACTTCAAAAATGGTAGTAAAGCCATCTTACCACTTTGTATATCCTCTTTTACCTCACTTATGTAAAATTTGTATGAAATTCTAAGAATACCTGAAACTAATAATGTTGTAGTCAGTTATGCTCAATTTAAGGAAAAAAGAGAATTAATGATAAGGCTCTTTGAAAGGACTCATTCAGATTCAGAATCCTACATATTTTTACATTCAGATTTTATATATATAGGAAAGACACCAATGCACTTTTTAAAATTCATCTTTAGTCTTTAAAAACAGCAATAAAAATAGTTCTCACTAAAAATTAACAGTGTTACTTTTATTTGGAGCAAAGTGATTGAATTATTTTTTTAAGAATCTTGGTTTAATCAAACTTCTGGAAGATTAGAAAATTCTTCTTCCCTAAAGATGTGAGATTTATATACATGATGTTTATCCTCTTTTATAACAAAATTATGATAGTAAAGGCAATTGTGGATATCTTATTCTAAAAAGATTTCTCCATAGCATAAATTTTTAAGCAGTTACTTTTTCTGTAATTGTTAAGATGTTTGTTACCTATACCATGAAGTGACCAGTTTTGTTTGGTTTTGCATTTCTTTCTGAATATATCTGCTGTGTAGCTTCTGAGAGTCACTTGTCATCCCAGTAGAGTTAATCAAATTTAGAACACTTGACATTTTGTAAAAGAAAAATACATAACTTGTCTTGAAAGTTCAACAACTTATTTAAGTATTTTGCCAGGTGTTTTACAATTCTATTTTCTTAATGTTCGAATTTTTCTGTCAGCAATGATTATCCAATTCTTTTTCCATTCCTTTATCATCTTCTCAGTTGGGTTTTCTAAAAAGTCAATTCCATTTTTTTTTTTCCCTCAAGATTTTCTACCTTGAAGCCTCATGTCCTATGTGGTTATATGGATGAGTTGCTCTCTAGCAGCTCCAGGTACCCTATTGTCCAGAGACTTCCCTCCTCCTTTAGCCCAAGAATTCACATTTCCTCTCTGTGTTAAATGTCTTGTTCCTGTGTTGCATCATCCTTTGTTTTGGGTTTGCACCCTAATTTTAAGAATATATAATCAATATGAAGTAAAATCGTTGCTACTATGCATATCTGACAATTTATTTATCCTTATATTTGATTGATAGTTTGCCTGGTTGTCTTTTCAGGTTAGAAACTAGCCTCTAGCTTTCATTGTTACTGTTGAGAAACCAATTTTTTTTCTTTTTCTTTGTTTTTGTTTTTGTTTTTTGTTTTTTGTTTTGATTTTGGGTGGTTCCCTGGCTGGGAATCAAACCCAGGCCAGAGATACCAATTTTATTTACAGTCCTTTGATTGTGACATTTTTCCTTCATGAAGATTTTACTTTTATATTTTTGGCTTGGGTAATTTTATTTATTTACTTTATAATTTTATTGTGATGAAAACACAATATGAGATTTACTCTCTTAAATTTTTGCAGTATTGTTGCCTATAAAGTAGGAAGACTTTACTATCTTCTCCTTATCTCTAGGGTTCTAAAATTTTAGAATAATGTAGTTTGATGTATATTTTCCCTTCCCACATTGTGCTGGGAGCTCAGTGGGCCAGTATAGGCTCATATCCTTCATTTCTGGGAAATTTTCTAAACAGTTTCTTTGATAATTTCTCCCCTTCGTTTTGTTATTTTCTGTGAAATGTCTGTATTGATTCTCTAGTTTTCTTACCTTTTCTGTTTAGTTAACCATTTTTTCCTACTTTCTGTTATTTCCTCAACTCATCCTCTGACTTTGCTATTGAATATTTTGTTTCCGCAATTGTATTTTTAATTTTCAAAACTTTCTTATTCTGTGATTATCCACACCTCCTCTCACTCATAAATGTAATAATCTTCTCTTGGAAGAAATCCGTTTTCATTTTTGCTCCTTTTATGGTTATTCCAAGTTCTGTATGTTTTAGTCTGTCTTTTGTGTTAGAAGCTTTCTTCAAAACTCTGATAACCTGTGAGTGTTAATTCATGTGAATGAACTACAGCAGTGCTGCCTGAGAGCTGTTATGTGAGTAGATGGGGCATGCAGACTGGTGAGCTTCACTGTGTGGTTGGCCGGCCTTCCAGCTCTTTATTGGCAGTTTCCTAGAGAACAACATCTGTAGGTCTTTTCTCTTTGGCCATTATATTTCTTCAACAAAGTACCTGCTAGTCTTCTATTAGGTAGGAGGTGTAGGTCTGGCTGCTAGAGTTCTGGGAGCTTCTGGGGAGAAGGGAGCAGGAAGCTTCTGACTTTAGTCTGGAGCCTCTCTCCTCTAACCTTGCTGTCTGTGTCTAGTAGCCAAAGCCCTGGGCCTCTCTGGTTCAGTTTCTCCAAATAATAAATACCTCATCTACTGTAAGTGTGAGAGTAAGAACCGGAGGGATCTAACTGTTCTCACATGGATTTTCAGCCTATCTCCCATTTCCCACCTGTATCGCCCGCATACTCTGTAGCACGTGCTGCCTCTGGGTCCTGGGCTTTGCCTGCTCTCCCAGTGCTTCTCCTCCATGTTGCCTCTGTGCCTGGCATCACCCCCATCTCCATTGCTGGGTCAATTATTGCTCCTCCGTTCATTTTCTGTCTTCATGTTTTATGACTCAGGTCATCAATACCTGCCATTTTCATTGAAGATGAGGTTTATGTTTTTATTTCTCACTTTTTCTTATTTTGGACTGACTTCTGAGAGGATGGAGCAAAAAGGATTTTCACTCAGCCATTTTCAACCAGATATTATTTCTTTTATAATCAGAAATAAAACAAAGCTATTTTTATTTTAAGGTAAAATCAATTACACTATTCATTAAGAAATTTAGTAATGGAAAGCAACAGTTATAACTAAAGGAAGCATTAGAATCGCTAAAAGATTTTATAGGAGACTTGGTTGTGTTTGAAGGCAGAGAGATAACAGAAGAATTGAACTAGACCCTGGTAGAGGTGAGAAATGTTATTAAGAATAGAGGTAGAGAGCTTAGTGAAATATAGAAATGAAGGAAGAGATGATGCAGTATTGAGGTAGCAAAGAGGCAAGATGAGGGAGCTCACACCAGTGGAGTAAAGTTGGTCAGAGAGCTTTAAAAACTCTACTTGATACTTTTTTAGTAAGTAAAAGCACCAGGAAGTTCAAAGCTTAGATAATAATGTTTTTCTTAGCTGAATTAAAAATGGCTGAAATGATGTAGTATTAACCAAAAAAGAATCTGCTTGGGGCTTCTTTTTTTTTTTTGCTTTTTGGTATGTGGGTAGCTCCCTGACTGGGAAACGAACCGAACCGAGGCCACAGCACTGACAGCACCAACGCCGAAGCCTTAAGCCACTACACCATCAGGGAACTCCCGCTTCTTTATTTTTTATCTCGAAAAATGTTTAAAATGTAAAAACAATTGTCTCTTCTAATCCTTTTCTTCAGCCTACTTTATTGCTTCTGCTTATTTATTTTTGTACAATGGAATTTAGTAAATGAACAAACGACCAAAACATACTTTTGAATTTAATTTTGGTGTACTAAATAATGATGTTTCTTTCAAAATTAGATTTAAGAATGTTTTTTCTGTCAACTATAAATGAGTATATACCAGTGAACTCACTAAATCAAAGTAATAAGTGTTCCCGCTATATGCTCTTCAATGTTAAGCAATGGAGTACTTTATATAGCATGTCTATATCATTAGTTCACAGTTTTAAGCACATGACAATCATTTGCCTCTGCAGATGCTTGTTTTAAACTCTACTGCTTTAAAAATAGATTTCAGTGGCTCTAAATATTTACTTGACTGTTGGGATTGTTAATGTTCTTCAGACATAATCAGAAATTTGTCGTCAGAATGTTGAGTGTAATTGTGTTCTTCATCACAAAATTCAACTTTAATTTCTAAATATTTTAAATTATAGAACCCCTCTCTCCAATTTTTGGACTTAAATCTTATTCCACCTAAGGATAGTTAAGTAAAAAAAAAAAAAAGAAAGAATAGTAAATTCCATCTACAACCAATCGTTACTATTAGTCTTAATAAAACTTGATATTTTAGGGAGTTCCCTGATGGTGTAGCGGCTTAAGGCTTCGGCGCTGGCGCTGTCAGCGCTGCGGCCTGGGTTTGATTCCCAGCCAGGGAGCTACCCACATACCAAAAAGGAAAAAAAATATTGATATTTTACATTGTAAATTTTAGTGTATCTAGCCAATTTCATAGGTAAGGCATTGTCCTATGGAAATTCATCTGCTTGTTTTTCAGAATTATCAAGAAGAATACAGTGACGGGGGTGTGTTACCTACCAAATTTTTATTCAATTCTATGTTTTCTAAAATCTGCCTTAGACTGATAATAAAGTTGACCAGTTACAGAAATGAGTTGACAAAATTGGGTTGGGAATGCTTGCATGGTATTTGTACTATTCAGTGGTGATTATTTATGTAATAAATTCTTAATAGCTTCTATAATTTAAAACTTAATATTTTCAATCAGTAGGAATAAATACAAGGAGAGTAAAGTGAAGGGCCTATATGGGGTAGGGGTCCTCAAACACCAGCTTATGGATTTCTTACTGTCTCTTACAATGAACTCACTGGTGTGCTATAAAATAAAATTTAAAAAAAAAAGGGAAAAAAGATTGGTACAAGATGTACCTCAAGATTAGAAATTATTCACATTTTAAGCATATATTTTGGCTGACACTGAAAATTAGCTGTGGGAAAGGATCTCTTCTGATTATTGACTCCATGCACTATGAAATTACTAGTTTATGGTAAGGCAGCTTATTTAAGTACTTTCTTTTTTGTGTACTAATTTTGGTTTTTTATCTTGTATCTAATTGAGGTTCAATATGTAACCTATACAGTGTGAATGACAAGTGATCAATGATTTTTCTCTCCCTTAGGTACATCCAGAAAGTTCCCAGAAGAAACTTCCTGCCAGAAAAACTGAAAAAACAGTATTTATAACACAGATTTGTGGGTAATTTGTTAAAAATGGCAGAAAATAGTGAAAATAATAGTAAAAATTTAGATGTAAGGCCCAAAACTAGTCGGAGTAGAAGTGCTGACAGAAAGGATGGCTATGTGTGGAGTGGAAAGAAGTTATCTTGGGCAAAAAAGAGTGAAAGTTGTTCAGATGCCGAAACTGTGAATTCTGTAGAGAAAAGTGAAGTTCCTTTAAGGAGCCAAGAAAGAAAGCACAGCTGTTCATCCATCGAATTGGATTTAGATCATTCCTGTGGGCATAGATTTTTAGGTCGTTCTCTCAAACAGAAACTGCAAGATGCTGTGGGGCAGTGTTTTCCAATAAAGAATTGTAGTAGCCGGCACTCTTCAGGGCTTCCATCTAAAAGAAAAATTCATATCAGTGAACTCATGTTAGATAAGTGTCCTTTCCCACCTCGATCAGATTTAGCCTTTAGGTGGCATTTTATTAAACGACACACTGCTCCTATAAGTCTTAAATCAGATGAATTGGTAAGCACAGACTTGTCTCAGAGTGAATTGAGGGATGGTCAACTAACACAAAGAAGAAACATGGAAGAAGAGGTGAACTGTTTCTCACATCCCACTGTTCAGCCCTGTGTCATAACCACCAACAATGCTTTGTGTAGAAGTGGTCCTATGACTGGCTCTGTGATGAACCTGGTTTCAAATAACAGTATAGAAGATAGTGATATGGATTCAGAAGATGAAATTATAACACTTTGCACAAGTTCCAGGAAAAGAAACAAACCCAAATGGGAAATGGATGAAGAAATCCTGCAGTTGGAGACACCTCCTAAGTATCACACCCAGATTGATTATGTCCACTGTCTCGTACCAGACCTCCTTCAGATCAATAACAATCCATGTTACTGGGGAGTTATGGATAAATATGCAGCTGAAGCTCTACTAGAAGGAAAACCAGAGGGTACCTTTCTACTTCGAGACTCAGCACAGGAAGACTATTTATTCTCTGTTAGTTTTAGACGCTATAGTCGTTCTCTTCATGCTAGAATTGAACAGTGGAATCACAACTTTAGCTTTGATGCACATGATCCTTGTGTCTTCCATTCTCCTGACATTACTGGGCTCCTAGAACATTATAAGGACCCAAGTGCCTGTATGTTCTTTGAACCACTTTTATCCACTCCTTTAATTCGGACT
Organism: Lyroderma lyra; assembly: GCA_004026885.1. Taxonomy (NCBI): domain Eukaryota; kingdom Metazoa; phylum Chordata; class Mammalia; order Chiroptera; family Megadermatidae; genus Lyroderma; species Lyroderma lyra. Next base: position 101,381 of record PVJL010001718.1, on the reverse strand, counting down.
TTCCCCTTTTCCCTGCAACATATATGCAGAACAGTTATTTGTAACTGTACAACTTATGATGGCATTGATGCCCTTCCAATTCCTTCTTCTATGAAATTATATCTGAAGGAATATCACTATAAATCTAAAGTTAGAGTACTCAGGATTGATGCACCAAAACAGTGCTAGGTAAAGAGTAGGAACATGGGAATTTAATATTTTACTTTTCTTATACCACTTGGAATTTTTTGCAAGGGCAGTTAGAGTCCAAAACAAACACTGCCCTAAATCTTGCTTCCAAATCAGTTTATTTTTCTTACAATACACTAATTGTTTAAAGTTACACACTAGGGATTGTTTAAGGTTACACACTAAGGATATTTTTGACCAGGTGTTTGATGTTTGTTTTTACCGTGTAGAGTATATACTTAATTTTTTTTCTTTTCTTAATTGTAATTTGCATATGATCCAGGGATATTTGCAATGTGGTAGGCATTGTACACACAGTTAAATAATCTGTATTTCATACTTTCCTTTAAAAATACTTCTATGTCCTTCTTTCTTACATTTAAGATTGTGTTAACCTATGCCATTGGCATTCCTATACATATAGTTTTCCCATCCCCATTTTCAGAGCTTTAAAGTTCTTCAGTAAAGTTAAGTATGTTGTAATTCACAATCCATACTAATGTAATTGACTTTTGTAATTATTAATAGAGATGTTAAAGGTAACAAGTTGGTTTAAAATAAAACTTGATGTGTGTTCATTTTAAATATTAACTGTATAAAGCAAGATTGCTAAATTTGATTAATTTGGCCGGTAAAAATTAAATGAGAAAATTTTGGAGGTGAATTTATACTACAGTTTGGCATGGTCATTTGTTATTCCTTGAACAGATCTTTCTTGCAACCTGGAAGAGTTACAATAAATACTCTTCCTGTCCCACTGGAGGCTTTAAAAATAATGATAACACTGTTAGTAACTACTAGTTACTAAAGTATTAAAGCAACCGTCAGGGTTTTTCTGTGTTTACTTATAAATTGTTGCTTCCGTCAGGGTTTTTCTGTGTTTACTTATAAATTGTTGCTTCTACTTAGCCCTTTTACAGAAACTGAGCTTATGTAGAGAAATGCCAAAATTTATAAACAGCCACAAATTTCCATTGGTAACCAGAGTATCAAGTAGTTTTTCATTATTTTGTTTGTTTGTTTTGGGGTTTTTTGTAGATGAATAAATTTTATTGTAAAGAGGCTAGACAACTTATCCCCAAACATGTACCAAGTTTTTCATTATTTTAAATTGAGCTTGAATAAAGATTCAAGAAGTAAACCTACAGGGTTCCCTTAGTGCTGTAGAGCTAGGCTTTCCTGCAGCCTGGGTTCCATTCCCAGCCAGGGAACCACCAAAAAAAAAAAAAAAAAAAGGTGGAGGGGGGGAGTAAACATACAGCTTTGTATTCAGGAAGCTTAATATTGTTTTAATCTTCAGGTTTCAAATACTTATTTCTATCTTCAGAATTAACATGTCTTTACTGTGGTTTCAGAAAAAGGAAAACATTTTGAGAACTACATGACTTATGCCATACTAAACAGTACTGGGCACCAGGTCTAATATTTTGAATTTATTATCCCAAGAACAGAAAAACCATTTTTAGAAACATCATTACGGGAGTTCCCTGATGGTGTAGTGGCTTAAGGCTTCGGTGTTGGCTCTGTCGGTGCTGCGGCCTGGGTTCGATTCCCAGCCAGGGAGATACCCACATACCAAAAAACAAAAAAAACAAAAAAAAAAAAAAAACAAAAAAAAAAAAGAAACATCATTATCCCAATATAATGGGATAAACAGAGTGATATCCTATCCATCCTCTTTTTAAAAGAATCCCAGAAATAAATAAATAAATAAATGAAAGAATCCATGAATAAAAAATTTCCTAGGTGTTTCTTCTGGTGAGCTGTTTACTACTCCCTTGTAAACTGGTATTTATAAAATTGTAATTGATTTCTTGATGCTAGTTTAGCTCTAGTAGGAAACTGCATCTACCTGGGTTGAAAGAAATTTGACTCAGATTTCCAAGTTAGAACAGATGTTTAAGAATTAATATCATTGCTTTTATGCCGAAGTAGCATTTCCCATTCCTACAATAAGAGTGTTAAAATAAATTTATAGCAATTATCATAAAATTAAACCAAGAAAATCTGTTACCATTATCTTCTAGCATTTTTTTTCTCAGTGATCTCAAGCTTGTCTTGGTTCCAGTGAAGGGTAGCTACTAAAATAGCACCTCTCTTAGCAGTGATGAGGCTCAAGATATCACAGTAATGTCAGGATAAATATCTCTTATAAAGATGATATTTCCCTTTTACAAAAGAAAAGTCTCATACTACCTCATCTTTATTGTGGCACTTTTGTAGATCACTGAGAAGCTTATCTTTACCAATATAACACTTCCTACATATTCATCTTTGGTGAAAGAAAATTAATAGTATGGTAAGACTATCCGTGATTATAATTTTTTTATCAGAATTTGATAATGAGACTTTCTGTTTCTGTGAAACAATTATTTTAAATATTTTTCTTTTAAAAATAACTTTTTATCAGTACAGAAAAAAACTAAGGGACAACAAGCTAACATTCTGTTAAAAGATAATTTTATAAAGAAAAATGAAGCATAATTGTGTTATCTTTTATAATGGTAAAAATTAGTGTTTATATAAAAATTAAGGTCTAAGTAGCTTTTCGTATAGTCAAACTGGTTGTGATATATTTTCTCTGGTTTTCTTATTTTTTCAACTTTAAGGTACTAATAGCTGTTAACATTTTAAAAGTACTACCTATTTATAGCCTTATAAAGTACATGATATAGTAAATGAGAGCAGGGAAGAGACTCATTTACTCTGAAATGGTTTGTGATTTTCCTTTAGTATTTGCTACAGTGAAAAGTAATCTGGAAAGTAGATCTATAAAGACTTGAGAAAGGAGTGTTTACCATGAAGGGGAAAAAAAGTATTGTTTTCTAAAGCATTAAGAGATCGGAATTTAGAAAGGTTAACTCCTTTCTCAGTTACTTTGTTAGGACACATTTGGAAGAATATCTAATATTCATAAACTAATTCTTTCAAAATATAATTATTGGAATATATAAGTAAAATTAGTAAGTTTTGAGAGGAACAATGTGGGAAGATAGGTATATAAATATAAATTTTGTAACTCAAGACATTTTGAGCATTTAAAAAGTGTACATTCTAGAATTGAGGAAGCACTCAGCATGATGGAAATGTGTAGAGCTCATTGGTAAGAAAGGATGAAGCTAAAAGAAACAAGATAAAATATTAAAATTTAGGAATTTAGGCATTACCTCAGGGAAAATCCTTGACAGTGAAAGGGAACTACTTAATCGCTAATAGCTAGCCTGAACCAGACACTTAACTGTGCTTTGGGAATTACCCTGCACTAATCAGGAAATAAACTTGACTTTTCTGTTTCTCTCTAAACCTTTTCAGGACATTAACTTCCTCTCCCACCTCCTCCTTTCTAAGCTATAGCATGCAGCTCCATACTATAATTCCTGAAACATGCTGATGGATTTTTTTAGGTTCCTTGAGCATTTTTTGTATGACAAATCATATGTAATCTTTCTATAATCATACCATTCATTTAAATAATTCAAAGAGCAAATGGTTTCATTTAAAGGAAGACCTAATAGGTAGAAGATTAAAGGAAGCTTTTAGTCAGCCTGTGGCTAGATTTATTGATTTGGTGATCAGACCTGTGTTCTTTCCTGAATTTCAGCTAATAGCAAACTGATTAAAGAATGACTTACAAAAAAAAAAAAATGACTTTCAGTTAAAGTTTTGACTTACTATTATAAATAATATAAAGAATGTCTTAGTAATCAGCAACCCTCTAAAAAGTAGGACAAATGTGGAAAATAGACTCATCTCATTATACAAATTCCTTTCCTTTTTATAAGAAAAACAAACCAATATCATTTATTCATAAGCCAAAGCCATTAAGAAGATAAATCAAATTATCAGCTTCCTGTCTCTCTAGTTTGCATCACTTCATAGATCAACATAATAGCATCCTTCCTATGAAACAAAAACCTTGAGACCTAACTCAAATATACTCTTAGCTTTTATTTAAAATATTTTAACTATAATCAGAGTCAAGTTAGTTATGTATTGTTTTGGTAGAGCAAATTTCCCAGGAAAGTAGAATAATTATAAGGCATTCCTGGAGATAACACAAGGAAAACAATGTTTAAATTTAAAATAGCCTATGTGTTAGGTAATTTAATTCCCAAATGAATAAAGGATTTTAAGTCAAGCAGATTAGTATTTCTACTTTGGAAAAAAAAATCTTTACATATTTGCTTTTAATATAATGAATTTAACATTCATTCATTTCTAAAGATGAACAGAAAGCACAAAGGGTTTTTCTTTTGTAATGGCCTACTAGAAATGAGCAGTACTATAAGAGTCTGTACTATTCTAATACATTAAGTTATTGGACACTAAATGGAGATAACTCTGAAATGGATTGGCTTCTAGGCAGAAATATAGACTAATAGATATAACCCAGTGGAAAGGAATTTAGGGCACATGAATCTTATTGCAAATAATGCCAGAGTCTGTTTTTCATTAACTTTTTAATTTTGAATAGAATACTCAATCCTAAATCTTTTTCTTGGCCTTCATTTCCTAGCACATGAAATGCAGATAATAATACTTGCCACTTGACTTCTGAAGGTTAATTCTTCAGTTAAGACATAACCCTTGGAGCATATTTGAACATAATTTCTGTACAGCTGTTAAGTACTAGTAGGTTCTGAAAGTATCCTCCTAGTGGACCCTGCAGATTCACATTCACTTCTTTTAGTCTGTAATAGGCTTTCTTGGCTTGATATGACAACAGAGGTAACAGTACAATTTGAATTTATGATTTAGACTTGGCAATTAGATTAAAGAGTTCCAGTTTCTTCCAACTGTTAATAAGGTTTATGTAAAATGATTGCTGAAGTTATTTTAAAAGTTGATTCCAGGAAGTAAAGGTAACAGGCATACCTCATTTTATTGCGCTTCACTTTATTACACTTCACAGATACTGGGTTTTTTTAGAAATTGAAGGTTTGTGGCAATCCTGCGTTGAGCAAGTCTGTCAGCATCTTTTTTCCAACAGCATTTACTTTGTGTCTCTGTCACATCTTCATAATTCTGTCAATATTTTAAACTTTATATTTGTTGTGATCTCTGATCAGTGATCTTTGTCAAGGCTCAGATGGTGGTTAGCATTTTTTAGTGATAAAGTATTTTTTAATTAAGGTATATACTTTATTTTTAGACCTAATGCTATTGCACACTTAATAGACTACAGTGTAGTGTAAACACAACTTTTATGTGACTGAGAAACTAAAAAACGTGTGTGACTATTGCGACACTAACTTTGTGCTGGTGGTCTAGAACTGATCAGTGTTTCTGAGGTATGCCTATAATCAATTTGCAATGGTTATAATCAAATCTAAGCTTTTAGACTTGAGAGAATGTAAAACTCAAGGAGATTTACTTAAATGGTGTTAACTTTGCCAGAATTGGATGAATTCTGTATAAAGCAAGTATGAACTTCATATGTACTTCAATATACAGAGTTTAAATAGTAACTTCACAAGCTGTTAATACTCTTGTCAGTCAGGCTTGTATGATCTACCCTTTATCCAAAAAGAAGACTGTTTCCATTTTTATTTCTAATCTTGAAGTTGATTGTTTCTTCTTGGATATGAGTTCAAATAAGTTGATTGACTAAATTTTCATTTCTTGATTAAAACTTTCTATAAAAATCTAAAGGCTTTGTATTTTGTTTTTAAAAACATTGTATACCCTTACTTCACGCATTAAACTTAAAATCTGAAAAAGAAATTTTAAAATCTATATTCCTACACATTTTCTAATTTATAATACATTTCTTTCATTTTTAGTGTATCAGTTTGGGTCTTCCAGAAGCAGACACCAAGAAGTGTTTAAATGTACAAGAGATTTGTGGGAGGCAGAACATCTATGAAGGAGAAAAGGAAAGGCACAGGAGAAGGTGGAGTAGTCTTCATGCCACATAAGTCTGATATCTGTGAAAAAAATGTAAAGGAGGATTGGATAGGGTGAACTTCAGCCTGCAGTGCAGTTCTGAGAAAGCTAGATGAGGATTTAGTTCCCAAAGGTTCCCTGTAGGAGCCCATATGGCAAGGAGCTTGGGAAAAGCTAGAAGCAGTCAAGTCATTCTGATACTCATGACCAGTATTAGGGCGAGGTGAAGCCTTCAACTTGGGCACAAAAACTTTTTAACCAAAAAACTCAATAAATGAAAAGTAATACTAAAATCAGAATGCAAAAAAAATAACCCTATGATGAGCAAAATATCAAACTTTTAAATAAAAATAGCACTGTTTTACTGACTTGTTGCTTCTGGCTTCCTTGTGGTTCCACAAGACACTGCTGGTCCACTGCCTCCTTTGAGGGCAGGTTAGGTCATTCACACTAGTGGTATTTTTCATAGACCATTGCTTTTATCCAGAAATCTGTCTTCCCAGGCTTAGGTATTTGAAATTCCTCTATAGAAGGGCTGGGCCAGACGTTGATGGTGGTGACCGTCGAGCAATTCTGGGGTGACTGCCTGAAATAAGTGTCCTAGCAGGTGCCACATTACCCCAGGGCCTAGCGGCTAGGCTGCTAAACGAACTGCACATGCACACATACAGCTTGCTAAAGGTGAGAATTGGCTCTTTGAGGTAGCTGAATGTACTTGAATAAGAGAAAATAGCTAGTGGACTGTGACATTTGGAGAAAATTAAAAGTGGCTCTTTCCCTGAGAAAGTCTGCCCACGTCTACTCTATACATTTTTCAGTATGAGAATTACGTGTGCTGTGGTGCATATCCAGAGATAAGTCTTCGTTTAAGAAGTTAATGGTAAAATATCTCCACTTTGACCTACTCACACAGAGAAGCAAAATATAAGAATATTGCATGCTTTTATATATAAAATACATATACGTGTTATATGTATTTTTGCACACCACATGATACCATTTTTAGTTAGGTTCCTTGATGGGGGCCATGTGTCAATCTTTCGGACCTGACACAGTAGGTATTTAAAGGTGTATTCGAAAATGAAGAGGCAGGAAAAATATGCAAAGACAGCTGTTCCTTTAGTTAATTTCAATATGTGAAGCCATTCGCACAGTCCTCCCTTTCCTGTATTGTGCCTTTTGTTCTCCCCAATTATTGCCTAGGGTCCGTGTCCCCAAGTTGGGCCATATCCACACCCAGCCAGCTTCTAGGTCTGAATATGGGGAATCTAGAACCTGCCCTTGAACCACTACCGGGAACAAGTTGTAAAAGCAATTTCCGCCAGGTTGCCCAGAACGTCATCAGCCACAGGCATTTCCTCTGAGTGCTCAGAACTCCAGAAAATTGGGGGAATTTCCTCTCTCACACGGGAGAAAACAGCCGGCAAAGGGTTGGCGCGAGGAGCAGCCGGGCTGCGGGCCGCAGTGCCACTCAAGGCCTGCGGGGGGCGCGCACGGCCTGGCCCTGAGGGGGCGGGGGAACGGGCGGGGGCGCGTCATTGGGCGCTGGGCGCTTCCTGTTCCGGCGCCAGGAGGAGCCGCGCGGTGTTGGTGTTGCTGCTGGTAGTGCTGCTTCCGCTGTCGCCACTGCTGTCAGTCAGGCTGCCTCGGTTCTTCAGCACCCGGTTCCCTCGGACCCATCGCCGCTTCTAGACTTTGCTGCGGGCTCGGATCTTACCGGGTGAGCCTTCTTCAGCGGTAATAGAAGTGGAGGGGGGCGAGGGAGCGCGCCCGAGTGGGAGGCGGGCACCGTAACGGAGGTGCCTCTAGTGGCTCTTCGAGGGCCGAAGCTAAGCCTTTTCCCCGCATCTTCTTTCTCTGGGCTTTGGCCCGTCCCCTGATCGTCTCCTAGGCAGAAGGCGTCGGGGACTGGTGACGTCGCTCCCGACGGGTTTGTCCGCGCTTGACGTCAGGCGTGGCTGGGGGGCGGGGCGGGGAGCGGGCCCTTCCCTTCCCCCACCCTTTCCCGGGCAGAAGCGACCCGATCGGAGGCCGGTTCGCTCCGGTTGGTCCCGGACTTCCTTTGTTCATTTTGCCCTGAAGGGCCGCGGACCGAGCGCCCCTTGGCTCCGACCTCACTCTCCGACCTCCCCTATTCATTAATTTCTAATAAAATGGAAGAGCTAGGCCTGAAAAGATTCTTGGAGGAATCGTTTGACCCTTGCTTAAGATTATCCTCTGTGTGACAACGTCCTGATCTTCCTAGAGGAGTTGCTAGCAATACATTACATGAATACCCATGGCAGAAACTATTGAGTTCTGTAATACTGTTCTTTAGGATTTAGGAGCGCATATTATGCAAGGCAGCTTATAAAGAGCTGAACCGTTTTCCTCTTTGAAAACCAAGAGTAGTGCTTTATTTAATAAAGATTCTAATGTTGAAGCATCGAATCATATTCACCTGACTGGAAAAATAAATTTATAGCATTACTACTAAAGAAGTACACATTCGTACACCTACGTGGTGGTTTTAAAGGCCTGTGTTGAAAACGAACCCTCATTACAGGCAAAAGTAGCCTTCAGAAATCTTTCAGAAGCTCTTTGTTCAGTAGTGTTTCTTGGGCAGGAAAAATTTCTTGCTGCTGGTGTCTGTGACCCTCTTCTTCAAACTAATTCGTCTCAGAAACTGGAATTGCGGATATTGCCATGTTTTTTTTTCTCTCCAGGAGGAATGGGAATCCTTCCCTTAACCGAAATCCTTGGGGCCAGTGTCTTGGAATTCAGAAATCTTTGCATTTCATCTTTAGATTTTAGGAATACGATAAAATGCATAGACGGAGCAATAACATCTCCAGCAGTGTCGGGGCAGGATCCCCTAATCCAACATTAATATTTGTGCAGCAATAGGTGTGAATTAATGGAAACTATAAATAGCCATAGGTCAGGTTTTGCTACCAAATAAGTTTTATGCCAAACTTGAGAACGTTTCTTTCATTTTCAGAAGTTTCTGAGTTGAGAACTGCAAGTAAAGGTTTGTGGGTTTATAATAGCAGTTGTAAAAGCTAACATTTGTTTTGCTTTGTACCAGGCATTGACCAAAAGATTTGTTTGTAATCTAATTCTCACAGCAAATCTGTGAGGTGGATACTATTCCTGTCTCCTTTTACCTCTAAGGCTTGAAGAATTCAGCTTGTCCAGAGCCAGCCAGAAGAGCTGCAGTTTAGTCTGCCATACTTTTCTCGTTTTAACTTTCATATAGCATATACCATATGAACCATATGCTATATGCCCACATACAAAGAAAAACAAGAATACATCTGTTACCCACCCACTATATTCCAAGCACTTGTTATAGGCACTTGATTTACAAGCTCCATTTAGTCTCTCACATGACTGGCCTATTCTTCATAGTTGAAGAAACTAAGGTTCATTCAGGTGAGCTGACTCTGACTGAGACATTGAAACCTTGGTCTAAAGGCTGTCTGCTAAGACTTTCGTATCACTCCCCTTTCTGTATTCCAACCAGTCTGACCTTACACTACCCTCAGATCCCCTCTTGCTTCCTTTTTTTCAGCTTTTGCACAAACTGCTGTCCTTTACCCAGAGCCTATCCCTCTTTTCCCTCCTTCCAACCCTTTCCTCATTGTTCTTCCAGGCTGCAGAGGCACCACTTCTCAGGATTTCCTTCCAGTACTCCCTCCCTGATCCCCTTAGGAGGTCTTTGAGGTACTTACTCCCTTAGTGCCCTGTACTTAACCCAGATAATGTAGTCTCTGTTTAAATGGTGTTTCACCAGACTGTCAACTTCTTAAGTATTTATTCTTGCAGTCCTATTCATTTCCCAAAATCCAACATAGTGCATAGCACATATATTCCAAGAAGTGTCAGAATAAATGTGGAAAATATAGCTGACGTGAAGTTGTTAAAAAATGATTAAGTTACATGTTTTAAAGAAATTTAAAATGTTCAAAAACTTTGAAATCCCCAATTTCTCAAGTTGCCCAAATGTAGGATAAAATGTATCTGATAAAAGAGCCAATACTAAAACCTCATATATTTTAATTCAGAATTTATATTTGCAGTGCAATATATTACCATCATTCTCCCCGCCACTAAACAAATCAGTACAAAAATCTTGATTTCTCTTAGTTTTCTTGATAAACATCTTACACGGCTATCGAACTATATAGAGTACTACATATGTTACTTTCCTTTGTCAAAAGATTCAGTCAAAAAGATTGATGTCTGGGTTTCATAACCAAGTCGCCCCATACTGTTTATTATTCACCGCAATTTGATGGCTCTTTGAAATATTTCTTGTCCCGTAGTCACTAGTAATTTATGGAGTTCACCTTTCTTAAACCTCCCTATGATTAAATTACTACTTTCACTCTGAAGGCCACAGAAGTTACAGAAATGTTTTAGTTTCTAGTGTATGTCAAAAGAAATTTTGTATTATTTTAATAATATTCTTGCTGCTCGGACAGTTAAATGATTATTTTTCACATGATTCATAGATCCTGTCATAAAGTGATAGTGGCAAGTTTTGGAAGGGAGTATCTTTAGATTATTCTTGGAAAAATAAAAAGTAAAACCTTTTTTTTTCTTGTTTTTTGTTTGTTTGGCCAGTTCAAGGTTACATTGGCCTCATCTTAATAATTAATATAGTTCATATGGTTTGGAATAGTGTTTTAGAAAAATCTAGATTTTTTTACATTCTGCAACTCTTCTCATACTGAAACACTAATGTCCTGCTGAATTTTTTTAACTTTTTATGATGAAAGTATCTTCCAAAATGTAAATTGGGATATTTTCAATTAATAATTACACTGTTCATATTAGGTATGGAGGACAGGTCACTTGACTGGGCAGTGTAGTAGAACAAGGGGTGACCTAGTTCTAATTCCTTTGGTTAGGACTTCATTAATTTAATGATAAGGTTCTAGTACTTCTGTTTTCTAGGATTTGATTTTGCACTTAAAATTTTGATAGAGTTGTGAATCTGTTTAATATTACTAATGTATGGGATAAGTTATATTTTGATGTAATCTATAACTACTTAACTTTGTATTGTGTATATATGTTTTTTAAAAAAACTAAGAAGGAAAAGAGTAATTCTGAAAATCTGAACAAGACCAGATGAAATTGAATGGGTTGCTTTGTTAGCTCTGTGCTCCAGAATTAATGTGAACTTTGATACAGAACCATTTTCTGTTTCACCCTCTTTGAAAGGCTCACCCTCTTTGAAAAGCATATTAGTCTTATGTGGACTTTAAACTTGTCATTCACTGATAAAAGTTTCTTCAGGTGTTAGTCCTAAGAATATATTATTGTGCGATGTGACATTTTAGTATAAAACAAACCTTAATGTAGGAATGAATGGATAAATTGCTGTACATTCAAGATGTAGTTTTTCATATTCTGAATAAAAAGAAAGGTTATAGCAATTGTGACCTAGTAAACCTTCTGTTCTATTTGTTCATTCCCCTTATTAACCAAATCATACTTAAAAATAAAACTCTTAAGAATGCAAGGATGGCTCAGTATTAAGCAACCTGTATATGTAATTAGCTATGTTGGTGGGTCAAAAGAGAAAATCTGAGATGCCAAAAGATCTGAAGAAATTTACTATCTTATTTGATTTATTATTTGAACTAGCAAAAGAGGAATAAATATGAGATTGGACAGTTGTGAACTCATCCTAGGTCGGATGGTTAATTCTGTGAACTCATCCTAGAAGACATGTTACATACCTCATTGATGAATATCACTACAGTCACCTTCGAAGCACTCCCCTTGGGAAGCTATGCACTAATGGCAGCACCTAGTCCACTCTTCAAAGCAATTTTGGAACTCTTTCTGGAATGGCCAGCAGAGATGTTGTCATATCGCAAATCTGACAGTTAAGTTCACGAACTTGCCACTGTTGCATATGTTGGCAGCACTGTACAAACAACTCCGTAAGGTGTCATAACCTTGCCAAGGTTATGTACGACAACAGCGCTGATGGCCATTCCAGAAAAAGTTCCAAAATTGCTTTGAAGGGTAGACTAGATGCTGGCATCATTTGTATATCTTCCCAAGGGGCATACTTCAAAGGTGACCGTAGTGATATTCAGCAATGAGGTATGTAGCACTTTTTCTAGGATGAGTTCACGAAATTAACTGTCCGACCTCAGAAATGTAGCTACATACACATACATAAAAACTTCTGTAATTTTTTAAAAATCTCCAACTAAAAATGAGAATTATACTTAAACATTAGAAGGATTTCCAGGAGAGTTGGGAATAAGACTGCTGTACTCACTATTACCATTTACCATTTCATTGTTGTTTAAGTCCTAGTTGATGAAAAGGAGAAATGAGGTGCAGATACAGGAAAGAAAGTTAATTTTTAAGTTGTTGTTGTTGTTGTTATTATTATTATTGCTAATGCCTTAATTCTTTGCCTGGAAATCCCAGAGAATTAACTGAGAAAATCTCAAGTATAAAATAATTCAGTAATGTCACTGCTTACAAAAGTAATACACTAGAATTTTAAAAAGCTTTTGCCATATATAAACCACCAATTAGGAAATACAATGAAACAAAAGAGCGAATTTATGACCACAAGAAAGAAAAGGTTTACCAGTTAGAAATCTTGGGGTTCCCTGGTGGAGTAGTGGCTAGGCTTCAGTGCTCTCACCACTGCAGCCTGGGTTCAATACCAGTTCAGGGAATCGACCAAAAGAAGAAAAAAAAAAAAAGAAATCTTATCTCACAAGCAATGTGTTAGGAGACCTGATTTTTAAAAACTACTGAGTGATAATAAATGACCATTATGGGAACTAGGAAGACATAGCTTGTGCTTGAATGAGAAGATTTGCTATTTTGAATATATCAAATGTTCCCTAAATTAATCTGTAAATTTAATGCAGTTTCAACCAGAACACAAATACTTTTTTAGAATTATTTTTACAAAATTATCTGGGGAAAAGTAAACATAAAAATACTCAAGGCAGCTGACATTAAAGTTTATTAAAAATATAAAGCTTCCAGGATTAAGATAGAACTTTATAGTGCAGATCAGTAGAAAAAAATCAAGTCCACGATACCTATGGGAAATGATGGAGGCCTCGTGGTTAAGCCGCTGGGCACTGGAGTCAGACTGCCTAGGCTTGAATCCTTTCTCTACTGGTTACTGGCTCTGTGACCAAACAAGTCAACTTGATATGCTTCCTTTTCTCCAGCTACAAACTGGGAATGGTAATAGAATTTACATCTCTTGGGCTCTGAGGCTTTTAAACAAGATTATGCACTTAGCATGGTGCCTATTATATGGTAACTGTTCACTGAGTATTAGTTGTTAATGGCAGTGGAACATGCTAAAGGTAGCTTGTCAGATCAGTTGAGAAAAGATAGATTATTCAGTAGTTATTGTTTGGAAGAAGAACAGAAAGAGTTTAAACAAGTTAAACCATAAAAATACTGTAAGAAAGCATGGGTGATAAAGTTAGAATAGACAGGCCTTTGTAAAACCGAAGTGACATGTAGTTCAGAAAGATTGATAAATTTGACTACACAAAATTAAAAACAATGGTAGTGCCAAAAATATACCATTTAAAAAAAGATCGACAGATAAAAGTAACGCAGGGTAAAAAATTTTTTTGTCTCATATATGACAGCTCATTTCCTTACTAGTTTACAGAACATTTTAAAAAAATGCATGCTACTAAGTAGTAAAATTATCAAAGGCAAAAGAGTACATACTGTATTATTCTATTTATATGAAGTCAAAGAGCAAGCAAAACCCAAGGCAGAAAGTGATTGCTGAGTGGGATGGGGAATTGATTGGAAAGGAGTATGAGTAAACTTCCTGGAGTAAGTAAGGGAAAGGTTCTATATCTTGAACACATTACAATTGTCAGCGCTTGTTGACCTGAACATTTAAGATCCTTGCACTTTATTGAGTGTTAATTATACTTCAGTTTAAAATTGATAAACGTAGTTTAAGGACATGAGCATATTCACAGAAAAAGAAGTATAAATGGGGTATTAAATGTAAAAGATGTTCTACTTTCTACTTAGCATTAAGTTAAAACAAGAAGCCAATTTCTAATCTATCGTAACTTTAAATTTAATAATGTCCAGTGGTAGAAGAGGAGTTAGAGGGAAAAGGTAGGCATTGTAAAATGGCAAGGAACTTTTAAGTGGCATGAACTTTTGAGGTAGGTTTTAGATAACTACCTCTGGACTAGAAATTGTTCTTCTAGTACTTTTTCCTAGTGATAGAGTCAGAAGTGAGCAAAGATATGTGTTCAGACATGTTCACACTGTATCATTGTTTCAAACAACACAAAATGTAAACAAACCTAAACTTGCCATCAAAATGAGTGTATAAACTAAATTATGGATCACTTTTGTCTGATGAGCAGCCAGTAAGAAGTGATGAAGTTGACAGAGCTATATGAACTATTATGGAAATATTTCCTATGTAAAGAAAAACACTTTACACAACTAGTTAAGATTCCATTTAACTAAAAATATGTATGCAAAGAAAGTTCATTAAAGAATATATAAGAAATGGTAAACATTGGTTTTGAAATATTCCATCTTCCTTTCTTTCTTTCTTTCTGTTTTTGTTTTTTGTTTTTAGGAAAATGTCTGATGAATTTTCGGTAAGTTGATACATTTATTCTTTTTAAGTTTTTTGGCTCTTAAGAAAACACCATAGTCCTTAATGTGGACCATAAGTGTTTCAGTTTAAGAGAGACACTTTTTGTGAATCTTAGATTTTGGTGGAGGGTGGTATGTGATTTCAGTAGGCTATTTACCTTAATTTACTTAGACACAGCATTTGAAAATGCATTCTGTAGTAGTTATTTCTTTGTAAAAAGTATTACTTCTTTTGTTCTTTTAACCTGATATTATTAATAGCCAATGTTTACTGAAAATTAAATACCAGGCACTGTGTTAAGTGCATTACATGAATTATCTCATTTAAACCTCAAGTTAACCCTAAAACTATGTTTTGAAAATGAGGAAACTAAAGCTCAGAGAGGATATGTAACTTGTTTGAGGTAAAGCCAGGTTCAGATCCACATTATGCTTATTGGTTGTACTATATTTAGAAAACTTGAACTTCTCTGAGAAATTTGCATTGTAAAGTTGATATTCCAGGTAACCCCTCAAGTTTTGTATTAAATCAATTGTTTTTAAACTGAACAACTTGGCTTTTGAAGCTGTTATAGAGATTCATAATCCCCAACCCTATAGAGCTTGCTGTTCCTGTGGATTCATAATAATACCTGGCCTGACTTGTCCCTAAATAAGATTGGTAAGACATGCCTGTTTTGTATTTCAGTTGGCAGATGCGCTACCTGAACACTCCCCTGCCAAAACCTCTGCTGTGAGCAATACAAAGCCTGGCCAACCTCCTCAAGGCTGGCCAGCTTCCAACCCTTGGAATAACCCAAGTGCTCCACCTTCTGTGCCATCTGGACCCCCACCAAGTGCAACACCCTCCACTGTGCCTTTCGGACCAGCACCAACAGGAATGTATCCCTCTGTGCCTCCCACTGGACCGCCTCCAGGACCCCCGGCACCCTTTCCTCCTTCTGGACCATCATGCCCCCCACCTGGTGGTCCTTACCCAGCCCCAACTGTGCCAGGCCCTGGCCCCACAGGGCCATATCCTACACCAAATATGCCCTTTCCAGAGCTTCCACGACCCTATGGTGCACCCACTGACCCAACTGCAGCTGGTCCCTTAGGTCCATGGGGATCCATGTCTTCTGGACCTTGGGCACCGGGAATGGGAGGCCAGTATCCTGCCCCTAATATGCCATATCCATCTCCAGGGCCATATCCCACGCCTCCTCCTCCCCAAGCACCAGGGGCAGCACCCCCTGTTCCGTGGGGCACTGTTCCACCAGGAGCCTGGGGACCACCAGCACCATATCCTGCCCCTGCAGGCTCATACCCCACACCAGGACTCTACCCCACTCCCAGTAATCCTTACCAAGTGCCTTCAGGACCTGGTGCTCCACCCATGCCTGGTGGCCCCCATGTGAGTGTCTAATTTTTTAACACACACTAATAGTTATATAGCTATAACTGTAAGATTCTTTGTCTCCAGTTTGGAATGGAAGATTAGAAAGCTTTTAAAACTTTTTGAAAGGAGGGTGTGTGTGTGTAAATTACAAATTTCAGGTAAAGCATTTAAAAGGATAAAGACACAAGTTAAGTGTTCTTGGCACTAAAAATGGAGAAGAAAATTTCCCAGAGACCCCCAAAGACTTTGTAATGTAGTAAGCAGTATCCTTACGAGCTTCACTGAGGTAGACTCAGAGATGCATTACATTGGACTTCGTAAAAACATTTCTCAATAATGCTTTATAGCATCACACCAAAGCAGACTTCAGTAAAAGCAGTCTCTGCCTGCCTGGCTTCATATAGAGGTAGATCTTTTAGAGCATCCAGGGCAGTGAATATGTAGCATTGCCCATCTTTCATGCAACTCTCCAAGGTGTGTTAGATCCTTACCGGCATTCAGCTTGATTATACCACTGTTCTGCATTGGCAGTTATGTGTTATGCTTCGTGTTTTACTATCATGTAAGCTGCGGTAGGGTTTACATCATAGTTGAGGCTGTCTTGGACATAGGACCAAATAGGAAGGTGCCCCACTTCTCCCATGAAATTAGCCACGTGAGTATTCAAATGCAGTCAAGATTCTCCTTGACCACCTCCCCCAAAATCTACTCTTAACAAAATAATCAGATCTCCAACTAGATTAATCAAATGTCTCACCTCAGCTATAAGGGAAGAAAATCTTAATAAAGTGCCTCCAAAACGTCCTTACATTAGTATAACTTTGCTGCATATATATATATATATTCTCTTTAAAAATTCTATTTTTGTAAATTGTATGCCAAAATAAGTGAGATGACTTGGTGTTTGGATCTATTAATAAGTTTAATCCACAGCCAGGAGTTAATAAACTCCATTTACAGAATCTAGAAGTTTACTTCTTTTTTTTCTGTTGCAGTCTTACCATTAAGTTAACAGTGGATGAAGAGATGACGCTTTGCTTTTTGAAGTACTATATATGCACATGAATGCATATATAAAAATTGCTGGTTTCACTATTCTTAGAGGGCATTCATGAAAGAACAACTCTTGCACCTCTCAGAGAAGATAATCTGCCTCGTGTACTTGGATATATAGTATATCATATGGCTACAATCAGATAGAAATGTGTAAATTGTTCAAATGTGATTTTTATTCGGTTTTTATGGAAAGTTAAAGTAATTAAGTATATTGAATAGTTCTTTGATACAATTTGTTTAAAACAAATTTTGGATTTGTTTAAATTGTGAAATTCCACACTTAAAAATCTAAGATGATGTGAATTGTTAGAATCTGCAACCTCATTGGCAAATTATTTCAAGTATTTTTCTATAATCACTTTCTTCCCTAAATAAACACACTTTGAGGACATTTACATTGTCATAATTTAAACAAATGATGCCTCAACATCTTGAGCTGCTCTATCTGTAGGATAAATAAACCTGGTCCTATACTTTTGGATGTACATTTTAACTGTCAGTAATTCTTGTCAGATGTTGAGTTCATTCGCCAGGCAGTGTTCATTTTTATCCTTAAGATTTTAGTAAAAACTTTCCTTTTTTGAGCTCCACCTGATTTGTTTTATTTTTAGCCAGATGGATCATACAACTCTAAAATCTGACACTTAATGGAAACCTTTCTTTTTCATGTAGGCCAACATGTATGTAAATTATGTTCTTAGAGAATTGGTGATCTCTTTGTATTGCTCTAGAATAGATTATGAGATGTTCATAGTGCTTTGGGAAGAAACAAGGAAGGAAACAATTCTCTCCTTTGTCTTGAACCTCAAACTAGAGGAAACCCTGGGAGTTGCTTCATAGTGACAAGTAATTTGCATTCCCACAAAACACTCTTCCACTCAGGCCCTTCCCCCACCCCCCTCACCCTTAGCTCTTTAGGAACATGTCCCTTAGTTCCTCCCTGATAACAGAAAACTGGCACATTAGGGGGTCTGTCATAAACACAAATAGCAGTTAACTAGAGAACCTTAGTCACACAGCCATGACTGTTCTCTTAGTACAAGTGCGATCAAAATACATGCCTGTCTTTCAGAGTGTAGTTAAGCTATGTCATTGTCTCTTGCTTAGTTTCCTGGATCTGTTTGTAAAGTGCTATGGCTAACAGTTCAGTTCTGTATTGGTTGACAGGTAAATAGTTAGAATTAAGTACCATCCTTAAAAATTATCCTCTAGCTTTAACACTGAAAAAAATAATAATAATAAAGTATAGATCTCTGCATTTAAAAAGTAATTGTATTACTTAAACAAGTGTTGTTTGTAACCACCAAAATAGCTCAAGTCGTTTTTTGGCACCTTTAAGTCAAATCCTTAGATTTGGGATGGAACTGACCATGTTATTTGTAACATTTGAAACTTTGAATATGTCCATTGAGTTACTGAAATGCATTTTGAATTTCTTGACCAGTGTAGAATAGATTTATGCTGGAGCTCTTGTTTTTGCATAGAAATCAAGTATTGTGTTTATCTCTCTTAGAGTTAAAATATCAAGAATGCCAGATGCTGCCAATTACTGATGTGATAGCTACCTCCTTTTAAGCAAGATGGTCACGTTTGAAAGGAACATTCAGTGTTTAAACCTCCCTTTTAAGTAAATGATATAATCAACCTTTCATTGAAATTAATTTGTGTAGATATTTTCAGACTGGTGACTGTTGTTAGACAGCTCTTACATAGCGGCACAAGCAGTCCTTTTTTCTTTCATTTCCTTGCAAGGACTAGTGACAGCTATGTATAACACCTTTGGAATCTGTTATAAAGTAACCTCCAATTTACAAGGCAGGTAGCCTTAGAAGGTGCCATAGCTTAAATTACCAGTCAGTGTCATGTCAGCTAACTGGAGGGACGAGACGGTAGGAAAAGTGAGATGGCAGCAAAGGTAACTAACTCATGGTTATTTTGGTTGTCCTGCATTGGGATAAGTTGACAACTCTGGCTTTAGATGCACTGTTTAATGTCACACTAGAAAGGTTAAGATCTGACTAAAAGAAGAGGTTGCAAATTTGGGAATCTGTGATTGTAGAGTCCATTTATTATCAGAGAAAATATTTTGCTAAAAGAATTAAAGGACCATAATCACAAGATTTGGAATTCCTGTTCCCAATAAGTACATTAACTTTGTTGGTAACCCATACTGCTCAGTGTGCCCTAGACAGTACTGCTATTTTAACCTTTGCTTTTCAAGGACTTTCCAACTGGCATTTGGGATAATTTTCTAATGTAAGAATGGAAAACAAGTGGAACAGAATTTGGTTATATATTTGTAATTCTTTAAAGCACTATTTCTTGAATTGGGGAAGAGGGGTCTGAATTCTTGTGGGTACTCTGGGACAAAAAACATTTTTAAGTTCAGGATGGAATTTAAAAATCAGAAGTAGGAGTTCCCTGGTGGTGTAGTGGCTTAAGGCTTCATTGCTGGCACTGTCAGCGCTGTGGCCTGGGTTCGTTTCCCAGCCAGGGAACTACCCACATACAAAAAAACAAACAAACAAAAATCAGAAGTAGTTTTAATGGAGGAAAGTTTTAATCTAAGAAAGTTTATTTTTCTCTTTACAAGGGAATAATTTGCTTTCAAAATAGGTCATGCGGTGATAGCGCCGAATCCTAACCACTAGACCACCAGGGAGGTACAATAGGTCATGCTAGGCTAAGATCAGTTTATGGAAGACTGCTTGTTACAGAGTATGTTTTTGGTCTTAAGAGTAATACCAAGTAGGGAATATACTGGCATTTGGGCTTTCAGAACAAGAATTGTAAAATACATTTGATAGTGTTTCTGGAATTAGAATGTTAGACTTTAAAATGTTGAACCTAAAACTGACAACAGAGAGTTAAAATGCAGACCTTGGGTTCTCATTCAGACTTAGTCTCAAGAGTCAGTGCTCCTTAAAGAAGTTTTTGGTTTTACTGGACTCGGCCTGACACCTTTTCATGCTCTGAAGATGGCTGTTTACAGCCCTGTTTTGTTTAAAATGTGATAGATTGAGTCAGAAATAGACATCTTTTTAATTACTCAAGAAGCTCCTTCCTTCTTTGTCCATTTTGCTGTTGGTTTTCAGTAGAATAATAATAGGGCAAAGAACAAAAGGGGTAAATTTTTTACTTTGGTCTGTCACCACTGCAATGGAATATTGGAGTATTTTCTAGGAAAAAGGTCAGTTGTGCCCATAATACTTTACCTCATAAATAATAAGTGCTACCTGTTGTACTCAGTAGTCCAGCTTTTGAAACTATGTGCAGATGAAAATAGCTCTACTCGCAGTTTCAATTAAAATACTGTGCCTAGTTTGCATATCATTCAGTTGCCTACACTTCTGATTAGTGCCACGTCGTCTTCCCTCACCCTGAATAATCTAGTGCTAGCTTTATAAAATGCTGGGGTTATAAACCCTGCGAATTAAACGTAAGCGCAGTGTTAAAAGCAGAAGGCTAAATTGAGGTGAATCACACTGATAACACTGCACTATGCATAGAAAGTGGTGGGCGGCTTTCAGGGAAAACTGTGATTTAATAGAGCAATATTTAGTATTGAAGACAAGCACCGTTCTTTTGATTCTCAGAATTCTGCCAAGTAAAACAAAAATTGCCAGTAAAATAATCAGTGTTAAAAGAAATATCATGCAAGCTTCTGGCTGTAGACTGCTACATCTGAGAACTGCATTCATTCAACAGACACTTAGATGTCTGTGATCCAGGAGCTTTGCCCAGATGCCGGAGATAAAGAGATGAAAGAGAGTGCCTGTCCTGGAGAGGCTCACCAGCAGTGGCATTACAGGATTCATTAGTACACCCATTATTAGTTTACCTAGACAAACATATTTTTGCTACTGGTAGAAATTATAGACCAGTCTGGGCATTTTAAAGAGCAATGTACTGGTATACCTTTTTTTTTTTTTTTTTAAGTAAGAAATTACTGTTTTTCAAGATTGTAGTTTTGTCAGTGCAACTTTTCAAGCATGCAGAGTAGTGGGATGTTTTCCCTCTTCACGTTCCCCCTGGATAAAGGCACTTTCACTGCCTGTCACTGAATAGCAGATAACTGATTTGTTGTCATTAAGTAAACTTGACTTCTGTGTGCTCTATAAAGGCTTTTTGTATTTTTTTCTTGATATTGTGATGTTTTTCATTGACTTAATGACAAATTTACTGTATGTAATGGTCTATGCATTTTAAGTTAAACTGCCTAAAATGTGATTTGAGACATATACATTTGTTTGTATTATGAACTATAAGCAATCTGTTTGAGACATTAGGTTTTATCACCTGCTGCTGTATTTGTAAACAAAGACAAATGTTGCTTTAAGAAGTAATTATAATTAGGAGTAGTCTATGGATGTAATACTTGATATTTTTTAAGATAAACTTGTTTGCTTTTGTGTATAATACCCGAAAACTTTTTTTAAAAATGTATTTTCATGGTTTCACAGTTTTTCCATGTATTTTATTTTATTGTTTAGACCCAATTCTGGGCTTCCCTGAGGATGTTCAGAGCTTAATTAACTGCAAATGTGTCATAAAGGAAGAAAGAAAAAGGGGCCTGAGACACCCTTGTATGTGTGACCTGCATTCGCTAAGGCATTTAAATAGACTGTGGGAAAAAACCTTCCTCCACAAACTCTTTCAGCAACATGGTGTCCAGTGTGAGAGTTTACCCTTCTCCCTTCAGGGCCAAGCTATCCTTTGTAACCAGGTTATCTGTGTGTGCAAAGTTAGAGAACCTTCCTTATGTGCCCCAGCTGTGGTCACACCCCCTTTCTTTCATGAAAGATAATTCTGCTCTTGCCATAACTGTTAAACCTTTAGTGACAGTCACCTTATCAAACTGGAAATAGTTTGCTATTTCCTTTCCACAGGGGGTTTGCTAGCCTTTCTTCAACCTCAGTATGAGGAGGGCACCTATGAAGGAATGAATAATTTGTAGTACCTTCTACTTTGGTGTCTTATTTCATGCCCGCTAAAAGTACGCACCTAAAATGGAGCTATGAAATATAAGACTTCTGGAGCAGGGCTGGGGATTTTTCCCCATCATGAAATGATGGTACTTTAACTTAAATTTCTTCTCTGGGTACCTGACCCAAGCAGGGGTTTTGTTTTGTTTTGTTTTGTTTTGTTTTTACCACCATGTTAAAACTTAGCACCAATCCTTTTGCAATAGATCTCTAAAGCGGTCACTAAAGTCCTAACAATGAACTCACTTATTTTAAAGAAGACAATGCAATAGAATTTCAGTACCAGAAAAAAATCTGGGCCATCCCAGAGTTTGTTCCTATAGCATTTGAACATTATTCTCATTTGGGCAGGTTTTTATGTTGCTGCATTAAACAGTTTGTTTTCATACTATGTTTTACAGTACTCTAGGTTTCTACCTGAGAAGCAGAGGAAGCAGGTAGAGCATATTTCCTCTCGGCTCCCTGCTTTCACTGAAGCAATTCCACTCTTCTGCATGTATGTATTTTACTTATTGAATAGTGAGCTGGGTCTGCCGTAACAAAATGTCATAGACTGGGTTGTTTAAACAAGGTGCCAGTTTGATTCCCCAGTAAAGGACACTTCCTAGCTTGCAGGTATCACCTGGCTGTGTCATCGTGTGGTATTAAGATTCCGGAAGCAAGCTGTCTGTTGTCTCTTGAGAGCACTAATTCCACCGTGAGGCTCTACTCTTGCAACCTTGTCTAATTACCTCCCAAAGAAAGGTTCCCATATCCAAATACCATCACACTGTGGGTTAGGGCTTCAGTTTGGTGGGGAATACAATTTGCTATATAGTGCTTAAAAGATAATTTGTTGGAGGGACAGAAAGGTTTACTGCTTTTACACTTTAAAAACTTAATATATGACTATGCCTCCTAGTTGAGGTTTGCTACAATCATCATAGGTTCACAAGTATAAAATCTCAGGCCATCTAGATTTGTAAGCCATGGTTAAAGTGTTAGTGTCACATAAGAACTAAGAAAAGTAAACATTTTATTAAGTTTTTCTGTGCTCATTTTTTTTTTTTCTTTTTGGTATGTGGGTAGCTCCCTGGCTGGGAATCGAACCCAGGCTGCAGCGCTGACAGCGCCAGCGCCGAAGCCTTAAGCCACTACACCACCAGGGAACTCCCCTGTGCTCATGTTTTCTTAGGCCTCATTTTCTTAAATGGTCATTTAGGCTATTACTAGCATTCCTTAAAGCTTAGATTTAAAATATACCCTCTTACAGGGACATCTTTAAAGAAGTTGAGGAAATTCTGAAGATCATACTACATAACTGATGGCACCAGCTTTTTTGTCATCAAGACAGGGTTTGTTCACTAGATTACGTTTTGCTTGGGCATCCAATACCCTTTTCATGCAGTTCCTTGGTTACCAGTACAGACTGTTCCCTTTTCCACAGGACATCCTGACTTTTTTCTCTTAAGACACTACTGAGAAGGTTCCAAAGCTATCGGAAAACTTCCCTAAGATAACACTCAACTGGTTAACTTTTTAGATGAAGAGGCTTAAGTTAAATTGAGTTCATGTATTGTCTGTCCCAATTCTTATCCAGCTTCATTTCCTGGCAGCTACTAATGAGAGCTCTTATGTACGCTTTTCATATTTCATTCAATTCTGAACACCCCTGCCTTTAAGATGCAACCTAGGAGGAGACAGAAATATGTCTGGTTGACACAACTAAACAGTTTCAGTTCAGCCTCCCAACAAGCCTGTGAGACAAAGACAGTCCTTATCCCTATTCTGTTGATGATGAAACTAAGGATAAGAGGTTATAGAGATCCATAGCTCAGATGCTGTAGAACAGAATCCTAGGCGTGACTGGTAGCAAAGCTTTTGCTCTAAACCACTACACTACAGAACACTGCTTTCCTAAGAACGTGTGTGTGTGTTGTGTGTGTGTGTGTGTGATGGTTGCCTTAGTGCTGTAGTTCTTCCAAAACTTACCTGGAAGGTCAAATCCATCTAACATTTATTGAACGTTATATAGCAGACTTCCACACGTTTTATTGTTGAATAAGTTTCATTAGATACTCACTTCAAAAAGCTAGTGTTTATGTTTGAAATGCATATCCTTAAAGTTTAGTAAATAAGCACAGTTCTTAAACTGCAAACTTAGACTTAACCATATTTTGCCATGTATGATGCACACTTTTTCGCCCAAATTTGTGAGGGAGAAATAAAGATGCACATTATACAGGGGTAATACTAATTCCATATCTTTGTAAATGTTTTTAATTTATTCTTATAAGTTAAAAGTTTTTCATAATATTCTCATGTTTAAAAAAAAACATGCTAAAATTCCTTCATAATACAAAAAACATCTACTTAAATATAAACAAACAAAATTTGAATTAAGAAATTAAAGCGAAAGATTTTTTCCCCTGGAAGTTTGGGCCAAAAACATGGGTGCACATTATACACGGTAAATACTGTAGTTGTATTTTCATAAACAAAGTTCAAAAGGATAGCAATTAAGAGTAGGTATAAGATACAGATGTAGAAATTGTTATAAAAGGAACTGAAGGATCAAACCCCTAGCTCTAGTCCTACCGGTTACTGGACACTGTAGGTGTCCAGGGCCCTGCAGTGGGAAAGGCGCAGACGGGCTGTCGGAAATGTCTGAGACAGAAGAAGTCTCTGTTAGCAGTGGGTGAGCAGCCAAGATGTACAGGAACTCCACAAAGGGTGGGAGAGAGTCTAAGGGAGGTTCTGCCAAATAAGGTTTGACAGTTCTTTTTTAAAACTTGGCAATGCAGGACATGCTAAGTTAAAACGTCTTAACTGTTGCTTAATTACTGCAACAGAAAAATTCCAAGTACTGTACTTAATGAATACCTGGTTCCCTTGATGCCCAAAGAAATCTTTACAAAAAAAGACCAAACTACATGACTATTGATCAGGACTTGGACTTGGACTTACTATAGCAGTATTAAGGAGAGGATTACGGTAACGTGAACTAGGGACAGTCTCTTCCCAAACTTCATGAGATGTGTTACCTGAAAGGTGGTAGGAAGTCTCCATCTCTGGTGACTCTGTAATAGAAATCTGGTTACATTCTAGCAGGAAGCCCTTCATGGTCCTGTGAGCAACTCAAGAGCTGGGTATTCAGGGGGCCGAAGTTTTAGCTTTGAGCTGTCATGTCATTTGGTAAAATTGACTAGCTAGCTGCCTGTGCTCATCTGTACAACAAATAATACTGCTCCAAGTACAAGGAGGAAAAAATGAAACATTCTTCCTTCTAGACCCGTGGTTCCCAACCTTGTTCCACTTGTGTACCCCTTTTAAACCCACTTCTATAAATAGTATCCCTTGCATTTAAAACAGCTGTTTTTCAATACTGACACTTGTTCTGTGCCTGTCTTATCGTAACATAGTGGAAATGTGGTAATAAGTTAGGAAAGAAAAATTGCTACACTAAAGGTACAAACCAAAGATTTAATTTTACAATATTCCTAACAGTTAAATATTGGTAATGATCAAGTATTTAAACATTAAATAAAAAAAAAATACTTGAAAAGAATCACAAAGATAATGCACTTCCTTTTACTCAGTCAGTAACTAAACTGATCAACAGCCTGGCTACAGATGTATTTATGTTTGGGGAAGTTGTAGAAACATCACAAACGGATTGTTCTAAAACTGCATGATCGGTAGAAGAGCAGTTTAGGGGAAGGGTTCATAGCCACGCCCTCACCCATCATCATTCGCTAATGTGATCTGATTTTCAAGTGCCATTAATGGTGATTCATTAATTATTGTTTCATAACTAATGTTTTGCAT
Source organism: Lyroderma lyra (assembly GCA_004026885.1). Classification (NCBI taxonomy): domain Eukaryota; kingdom Metazoa; phylum Chordata; class Mammalia; order Chiroptera; family Megadermatidae; genus Lyroderma; species Lyroderma lyra. Next base: position 75,467 of record PVJL010001718.1, on the reverse strand, counting down.
TTCTTTACTTGTTTGTTTCTTTTGTTTTGTTTTGCTATTACTGGTTATTTTTTGTGTACTCCCAGTAGTACTCGTACCATTGTACCAACTACTTGGTAACTGATGCCCTAGACAAAGGGATCTATTTGGTATATTAGCCTAATCAGAAGAATACACTTCTAAAAATAGCATCTGCATGAATGTTCCTTTTTTTATCAGAGTGTCAAAGTTACACAATGTGATAACACATTACTGTTTATTGAACACCAGGCTTGTGCTCCATGTGGTCACATATTCCAGTTTGCCTGCAACAGTTCTGACTAGGGTTGTCCAGGCATAATTATTAAGAGCACCCTCCTTGCATTCTCACAAGTGTCCTGGTTTTAAGGATGAATTATATGGTTATCCTAACTATAGCAAAAAAGAATGCGAGTGAAGGTTTTCTGTTTTTCTTTTCTGAAATAAACATCCTAAGAAACATATTTTAGGGGGTTCCCTGGTGGCCTAGTGGCTAGGCTTCGGCGCTCTCAACGCCGCAGCCTGGGTTCAATTCCCAGCCAGGGAACCACCCAAAAAACAAAAAAACAAAAACAAAAACAGAGAGAGAAAAGAAAAGAAACATGTTTTAACATAGAAATTAACCTTTGATTCACATATATTATTTAGGATGCTACTTATACTGCATCTTTTAAAGATGAAGAAAAATATCTAAGTCACTTAATTGTAGCCATGCTGTCTTCAGCAAATCCCAAAAGCAAGAAGGGAACCATTCCAGCCTTAGAAGGGGAGGCCAGACCTCATTTAGGATAAAGAAGTGAGGTAGTAAAGGAGAGATGGGAGTAAGATTTCCTACTTTTCTGGGCACCTCTCCAAGGGTTTCTGCCTCAGGGCCTAATTGTGTCTCCCCCCCCCCCAAAACCCCCAATTCTGAAAGCAATTTCCCCTGAAACTCCAAATTTTTTCCTAGCTTAATCCTCAAAAACTGTAGCACCAAAATTTGTCCAGTTTTGGGGGGTCTTTTAACAATTGCATACAAACATTACCAAATCTGGTAGAATTGCATTTCATTTCCTCCAGCCCTGGGCTGACAAAAGTGTTTCTAAATCACAGTAACGGTGGGGTGGGTAGGAGACAGTGACATTATTTCATAGGGTACATTAGTGGCAGGGAATAAATGATGAACACTTATTAAAACACTTCAGAAATATCTCTTGGCTGGAGTTCTCAATTTTTTTGGTGTTTGGAGCACTTTTTTTTTTTTTTTTTTTTTTTTTTTTTTTTTTTTTTTTTTTTTTTTTTTTTTTTTTTTTTTTTTTTTGCTTTTTGGTATGTGGGTAGCTCCCTGGCTGGGAATCGAACCCAGGCCGCAGCACTGACAGCGTCAGCGCTGAAGACTTAAGCCACTACACCATCAGGGAACTCCCCATTTTTTTAATATTAAAACCTGTAGCTCTCCTGTAAGGATTAAATGCATCATGAGTTAGCACACTCCTATTCATTCATCAGGCTGTTTGCATAGCATGTCTACTGCCGTGACCAAGTTCTCCCACATAGTTACACCGCAGATTTCTTGCCTGTTGCAGGCAACACTTTCTCTGGTGCTGCCTTAATGGGCTACTCCCTCCTGACTCCTGCAGTTGGAATCCTGCTCTTCACCATCTGTAGCACCCGCTCAGCTTATGACGGCTGTTGCCATAGAGTACAAGTCCCCAACTGGTGGCAACAATCAATGTTGCTCATGGGCCACAATTCTGTGACGCGTCGTTCTCAGCACATGGTTACACTGCGGTGGTTGTGAGGTGAGAATCGGTTACAGCTCGCTGAAAACATCAGTTTGAATAGAAAGTTAAACCTCCAAATACCTCAAGTTTGAATACCCACTTGCTGCTAGCCCTCAGGAATTACATCTGAGTTACTCATCAGAAAATGGTCACTCACACAACTCACACTTTGTATAATGAAAAGCACATTCCTCCAGGGCAACCTGCTGGAGGAAAGCCGCTGGGGAGGGGTACACGGAGGACTTGATAGAGGCTGATGAGACAGAGCCTGGCAGAAGTAACACCAGGATCTGAGTTATGATTTTATTACAAAATTATAACCATACAGGGAGTTCCCTGGTGGTGTAGTGGCTTAAGGCTTTGGCGCTGGCGCTGTCAGCGCTGCAGCCTGGGTTCCATTCCCAGTCAGGGAGCTACCCACATTAAAAAAAAAAAATTATAACCATACATGCTGATGATTTTGTAATAAAAGATTTGGTATACATTACCTGCTAATAAAAAAGGGCGTTACTTTTGCCGGACCCTGTATTATGTCAAGTAAGGTGATGGCTATTCACTGTATTTATTTCACTTCAAAGATATGTAATACTCTCCTATATGTATAATCTACATATTTTTAAAAAGCATATGGAGTGTGACTACCTACTATTTAGAGGAAACCCAGTTTCACCCAGACTCTTTGAGAAAGGTGGACAGGCCTAACTTCAGCGATGACTGATACCTGAGGAATGTAGCAGTAACATGACGTCATGCCTAGGTCACTGAATTTCCTTTACGCTCATAACTGAGTATCTCAATTGCTTTAGGAAACAGATGATTGTCATTAAGAACACAAAAGCGTAAAGGGAGTGCCCAGTGGTCCACTCAGTCTAATGGGGAGTCTGATGATGGCACCCACAGATTTTTTTTGTGAAAGAGCATAATTGTGACAAACCCAGCATACCAAACCCAGCACTAGACAAATTGAGAGGCAACTGTAATGCATTCCATTGTACAAGGCATTGTGTTGGGTCAGCACAGAGAATCACAGAACAAATTGGGGCCTACAAATACAGGAGGAGACAATAGGGATTATATGTTCCATGGTGATTTTAGGGCAAGAGGAGAAAAATTAGGAAAACAGAGGGACTGAGGCTTGAGTTGGTAGGGTTCAGGGATCAAAAGCATGGGTTCTGAAACTGGCTCCACCACTTACTAGATACATCACATTGGGTGAGGTACTTAACGTTTTGGTGCCTCCATTTCTTTAGCTGTGAATGCGGATAGCAATTCCTAACTCCATAAGGTTTTGAGAATTAAATGTAGTAATCCATGTAAAACACTTAAAGCTTGACATCATAAGCACTCAACAGATGGAAGGCATTTTTCCAGGTGTTGGGCCTACAAGGGTGTCACAGTCCAGCAGAAGGAAGAGAAAAGTGGGCAGGCCATTTTCGTCCTGTGTGATGTTACTGATGGGGAGGCACAGATGACTCTGAGAACACCCACGGAGCACCTAGTAGTTAAACAGCTGCCATGTTTGGGGCACTACGGATGTACCAGACAGTGCTGTAAAGGATTTGATCACATTATCTCATTGCATTCTCAGCATCTTCAAGCCAGGGGTGCAATTCAGCTCTGTGGAGGGCAGAGCCCATTCTTTCCACTTTCTGATGCAGGTCTCCCTTCGTGCCTCAGAGTACCTTGCACTTCAGGAAACGTCCTGTCTCAGAGAGTGACAAGATGCAGACTGCACTCACCTCCAGCTACTTTGTCCTTAGCCATATTTTCCTAATCACACCCCTACCCTATTGGAAAGCAGTTGACTTTGGGGACGGACTGTGGAAATCTCACACCCCAGACATGGTTATGTGAATGAGTTTGAGGAGAGAGGAGAGGCAGGCAACTACATTGGGAAGGAACTGATTGAAGCTTAACTATTCTGAGTAGCTGTGTTCCCAACATTCCAGAGAACTACCCCATACTGGAAGAGCTTCCCACGCATTATACCCGATGACGTCAGCAGCATACCTGCAAACATAACTTGCTTCATGGCTGCCCACAGCCACACCATTCCTTCTTGCTGGGTTTTGGGAGTACAGATGAGCTATTCATTACAGATTCTCACACCCACTAGAAGCTGAAAATTTCGTTTTTAAAAAATTAAATTTATTGAGGTAACATTGGTTAATAACAAATTTCAGGTGCACAGTATAATTCAACATCTGTATACTCTATTGTGTGGTCACCACCTGAAGTCTACTTTCCTTTCATTACCATATATTTAAACCCCTTTACCCACTCTGTCCTCCCCCATCCCCCTGAACACCTCATATTTAAAAGGAGACAGCAATTCCACTTCTGGGTATTTATCTAAAGGAAATGAAAACACTAACCTGAAAGATATATATACCCCTTGTTTCATGTATAATAGCATCATTTACAATAGCCAAGCTATGGAAACAACCCAAGTGTCCATTAATGGATGAATGGACAAATAAAATGTGAAACACACACACACACACACACACACACACAGGAATATTATTTGACCATCAAAATGAAATCCTGCCATTGTGACAACATAAATGAACCTCAGTGGCATTATACTAAGTAAAATAAGTCAGACACAGACAAATACTGTATGATCCCACTTATATGTGAAATCTTAAAAACTAAAGACCTGGCACTCATAGTTACAGCAAACATATTGGTGATTGTCAGAGGTAGGGAGTGGGAGTTGAGCAAAATAAAGGTTGTCAAAAGTACAAATTTCCAGTTATAATAAAATAGAGTAAATATCATAAAAAAAAATAAAAAATAAATAAAAGGAGAGTGCTGCTTTTCCCAGGCTCCTTTGGTCCATAAGAGATTTCAGCCTGCATACGTGATATCAACTACTATTCTGAGCAGGCATTTCTTGGAACGAATATGGGAGGGTCTGAACCTTGGACAAAGGGAACTGAGAAGACTTTGACCTAGGACAAAAGGAGACATAACAGGCCTAAATTAAATGAGCAAAACTGTATCAGCACCTAGATTTTTTAGTCATTCAATAGATACTTATTGACCACTTACTATGTGCCATGTGTTGGTAATTCAATAGTGAACTAGTCAAACTATTTCTGCCTTCATGCAGCTCACAAACTAGTATAATAAAAGGAGACCATCATTATATAATTTTAATTATACTTGTGATAAGTGAAAAACATAAAACCTAGTGTGTAGGAATCGAGTCAAGCTCTCAGAGAAACAACATTCGAGCTTCAATCTGAAGGATGAGCAGGATTTAGGCAGGAGACAAATTGGAGGGAGAGCACCAGGAAGAGAAGGCAAGAGGGGCCAGAAAAAGGCATCCCTTGTGTGCCGGAAGGATGGAGCCAGGAGTGGGACTGCCTGCCTACATGTTAATGTTGGGACAGAAGATGTGAAATGCAACAGTAGGGTAGGAGACCTGTGATCAGCCTACTTCTTTTCCTTTGTTTTGTCTCCTAAATTAAATCAGCTGTCTTCCCATTAACAAATGCAGAGGGCTCCTATAAATTCAGTTTCAAGTCTTTAGAATCTTTTAGCCCTCTATGGTACATATCCTGGAGATTCTTTGCACAGAGAGCTGGGTTCTCTGAGGTCTCATTAGGCATGTTTTCTCAGCCTGGTGAAGGAGGAAATCTCCTTTTAATAGTCTTAGTATCTTTCAAAGTGTCTGATTATGCAGTAGTCTATAAACCATTTGTGGAAAAATCAGTGTCAACACTGTGCTGACTGGGGGATTGGGCATCAACCCTGAATTTACTCCAAAAGGGAAATTAGAGAAACCCTTGATTGAATAATTTGGTCAGCTAACACCCTGAGTCACTTCAATTTCCCTCTCTGGCTTCTTCTCATAATTTTCTTTACAACCCAGAAAAGCATAATGTTTATACCTTACAGCAGTGCTCAACCTGTGGGTCACAACCCCTTTGGGGGTTGAACGACCCTTTCACAGGGGTCGCCTAAGACCATCGGAAAACACATATCAGATATTTACATTACGATTCATAACAGTAGCAGCATTACAGTTATGAAGTAGCAACGAAAATAATTTCATGGGGTCCCCACAACACGAGGAACTGTATTAAAGGGTCATGGCATTAGGAAGGGTGAGAACCACTGCTTTAGAAGACATATAAGGGAATTTCAGGTCAACTGCTTAGTTTATGGCTGCTACAGTAAACATCTACATTTCCCAGGCTTCTTTAAGGCCTTGCCCAGAGCAATCCCCTAGACAGGATTTCCCCAAGATGTGTTCTGTAGAATACTAACTGCTACTATTAGAACCCCCTCAAACAAAAGGTTCCATGAGTTAGTAAGTTTGAGGACACAGCATGTGATAATCACTTGTGGAAACGTACCACCACATTAGTGCATCGAGGCACTAACAATTCCCACAGTAAAGAAAACCAATAAAAATGAATTAAAAAAAAAAAAAAAGAAAAGAAAACCAGTATTTCCCACCTGTATGTAACTGCAGAAACTGTCTGAATAACTATCTTGGGACAAGACTACCTGAGGGTATTCCTGTCGTCGAGGACGTGAAATGACTGGAACTCTCACATGCTACAGGTGGGAATGCAAAATGGTACAAACACTTGGAAAACAATTTGGCAGTTCCTTAAAAATTTGATCATATACGTACTTATGACCCTCCACTGTACTCGCAGGAGAAATTTAAGTATATGTCTATACAAAGACTTGTCACAAATCTTCATAGAATTTTTATTTCTGATTCCTCAAAACTGATAACAAGACAAATGTCCATCAGTAAGTGAATGGATAAACAAATTGTGGTATATCTACTGAGCAAGTGGTACACTCAGCAACATGGATGAATCTCAGCATAATGCTGAGTAAAAGAAGCCAAAAAAACAGTGCAGACTATATTCATAGAATATTCTAGAAAGCATAAGCTAACATGTAGAGAGAATAGTGATTGAGGACAGGAAAAGGGATTACAAAAGGATATAAGCAAACTTTTGGGGTTTATGGATAAATTCATTAACTTGATTATCGTGATGGTTTCACAGGTGTATACAACGTCAAACCTTATGACATTAAACAATGTATAGTGTATATTGTATACACTATACCTCAACAAAACTGTTAAAAAGAGCAGAGAATAGTTTTCCAAAATAAATGGACTACCGATTAAAAAAATAGCTAATATTTCTTGAACATTTTTTTTTTTTTTGCTTTTTTTGGTATGTGGGTAGCTCCCTGACTGGGAATCGATTGAACATTTTCTATATGCCATTTTCTATGCTAGTTAAGAATTATTACTTCCTTTCATCTTTCCAGTCACCTTGTGAGCGAGGTACTGTTATTTCCATTAAGTGACACATTAGAATCACACAAGGCAGTGAGATGCTAAGCCAGAATTTACACCCTGGATCATTTGCTTTCACTACCCACAATCATAACCACCGTATAACCTGGTTTTGGGAGGCCTTTGAGGAATTTGCAGCCCGGTCAGGAGACAGACACCACCCCCAACTTACAAGAAAGTAAATGAAAGGGAGAGAAGGGAAATTTCAGTAAAGATGAAACTAATCTCTTGCTAGGTTTCAAACTGGACCACTGACCCAATAGCATGGGTACTGCTCTAGTCACAGAGTCCTGGAGTTTCTGTCAGGCCCCTGGAGGAGCGTTGGGGAGGGGAAGGATGAGAAGCCTCTTCTGGGACAAGAGGAGCTGGGACCGTGCACACTTGCTTCAGGCTGCTCCGCCAGTCAGGTCTCCCCCAGTTTCTGCCCACGTTAAAGATAACCAGAAGCAACTAAGCAGACATTGACTTTTCCCATTTCAGGAGTTCCGAGAGACATTTTCAATGGGAAGACCTAACTAAGATTTAGAACCTTGAGTGAGTCCTCTCACTGCTCAGTATTTCCATTTCCTCATCTCTAAGATGGGGAAGTTGGCCAGGTGTGGCTGTGGTTCCTCCAGGTCTCACGTGCTCTGTCCTGGCCTGTTCTTTATGGTTTTTCCAAAAAGTCTAAAGTCTCTGAGGGGCATCCAGGAAGTGTCTAGTAAGGTGATTTGACATCTCTCATAAGTTCTGCGGACTGTGGGGAAATATACTGAAATTAAGAAAATCATTAACCTTGGACACCTTTACATTAATAGTCACAATTCTCATAAAAGTCATTCAGGGTAATTATAGGCATTTTAGAAAATACAGTGTGAGGAAAGAGT
>PVJL010001718.1:0-62500 GCA_004026885.1 Lyroderma lyra | reverse complement strand
ATGTGTTTTAAAACTCCCGTGTGCGGGCACACACAGTCTCACACACACGGCGTCGCATCAGTAAAGGGACAGAACAGGACCGAGGATGCACACTATCCGGTTACCTCTGGGGAAGGGAATGGAAGCAGGGATATGAGAGGTGCACCAATAGTTTGTTTATGGTTTACCCACAGTTCTTTTGTAATTTAGAAAGTAATTTTTAATTTGTTTTTTTAATGTGGGTAGTTCCCTGGCTGGGAATCGAACCCAGGCCACAGCATTGACAGCACAGAAGCCTTAGCCACTACACCACCAGGGAACTCCTAGAAAGTAATTTTTAAAAAACCAAGGCTATGGGGCTGGGGTATGGAGAAGGCACGTAGGATAGGGGGTGGCCAGCACGGCCAGCAGCTTCCATGAGCCAGGCCCAAGGGCTGGGAAGAAGACTCTCTGAGAGTTAAGGGAGAGGCCCCCAGCTCCTGATGATGTATGACAGGTCCTGTTTTTTCCTGTTTTCCCTCTTTGATGCCATGTGCTCTTGGTTCTCTGGGTTACTTCCGAGCCTGGCAGCTGGAGTAGAGGGGCCCCTCCCTAGGGAAGGCTCAGGAAGGATGGCTGAGAATTTCTCCTAAAGAAATACGAAGCACCTCCAACAAGAAAAATTTATGTGAAGATTGCTCTCATCGTAATAGCTACATGTGTTGTTTCATAATAGCTAAAAATTGGAAAGAAACTAAATGTTCAACAAATGGCAGGTGAATGGTCAATATGTATACCCCATGGGACATTTTGCAACAATTAAAACAGGAATGTAGATTTGTAGTAAGAAGTAAAAATGTATTAATGCTGGACTTGTAACTTTTTTGGACAAAAGAACTTTTGTACTTATAGGAAAGTTTATTTCAAAAGAAAGAAACAACATGTTCAGGCCTTATCTCTGTCTAATTAAACCAGAAGCTCAAGGAGTGGGGCTTGGACACCAGAATTTTTAAGTTTTCCAAGATCCGAGATGATGTTAATTGAAGTCAAAGCTGACAGAGAAACAACCCCTGGCCTTGGACTCAAATGACACCTCCCAGGTCAGCTGTGGCCCAGTCCAGCTTATCCGGTTGGAGTTCTACAAGAAGTACAAAATTTCTCTGGTCTTGTCCCTGCATGTAGGGACTCACGGGTGAGGCGGTGGCCCCCGTAGGAGACTAATCATAATTTGGGATCATGGCCAAATATCTTTACATCTTATCACAGCCTGAGCCAGGTTCACTCTGTTAGTAAGTAGATGGTTAAAATAATTCAGGTAAGAGGGACTGCTTGAAGTGGGTGAGAATAGCAGTGGGGGGTTTAGCAGAGGCAGAGCCTCCACAGGTGGGCATCTGTGCTAATGAAGGAGGCCTCAGGGGTTGGAAGCAAATCCTGGAACGTTTGTGGCCTGCTGAGGAAGGGACCAGCCCTGCTAGAGCCCCTGCCTGCCTGCCTGCCTGCCTGCCTGCCTGCCGGTGTCAGGCTCCACCGCCTTGTTAGTAGGGATAAAAGCAGCGAGTTTAGAAGGCTTGCCGCTTGGAGGTTCGGGAAAGAGATACTTCTCTATAAGGCTCTTTATAAAAAGGTGCTATAGTCAATTTGCTGTTGGGCCAAAGGAAACAAATGAAAATTAAATACGAGAGAAAACTCAGGAAAGGCAGACTGCAAAAAGGGTCCAAAAAGGGCGGAATGTAATGGTCGCTTATGGCCCAACGTTCTGAGGACCCCAGGGGAAGAGTGACATGATTGGTGGGGCATCAAAGAGCTTCCTGCTCATAAATGCCCTCCTCACCCTGACTCCCAGTTGCCTATAACTCCACTATTAGGTTCATTCCCCTAGGATTGTTAAGCATTGTGCATTCCTTGCTGTCCTCTTCTAAAGTGCAGACCCCCAAAAGGAGTTACGCTTTGATTCAGTGGAATTCGTCTATGATATTCCTGAGCCAATGTGAGTGCCTATTCTGTGCTCGGTGCTCACTGGGAAGAAGATCTTGTCTTCTGACTCAGTTTAAGTCAGAAGAATCTCCTAGACACCTGTCACCCAACAGGGAGCTGGTGCTGAGACAGGAGGAAAACAGAAAATGCATAATGCTGTCACCTCCCTCAAGGAGTCGGTAGCGTCGTCTGGGGGAATCCGAGCACACGCAAGACCAACAGGACGAGCGAGGGGCCCGCATGCAGAGTGGGGCTGAGTGCCCGCATGTCGAGGAGCCTTTGCAGATGTTTCCCAGGATAGAACCACACAAACCTTTTCATGAGGAGCTTGGACACGAAGCTATTATAAATAGCCCCGCTGTTGTCTAAGTATGAACCTGGGTGTGACCTCCTGGTTCTGAGGCCTCACCTGGTTCTGCCCTACACCGTGTAGCTCTGGCTCTGCGGGGCTCTGCTGAAAGGGGGTCATTCATTAGAGCTTACAGGGTGCATAGGGGCCCACCCACCTTCCTTGCTTGTGCCCCCACTTGCCACATCTGGGTAGCGAACTGAGTGGTTTCACATTTACTGAACACCCGCCAAGATCCATGCTTTGTGTCTATCACAGTCATGCTCACCAGATGCCCTCGTGGCGGCTGCTGGCTCCGCCTGTCACTGGACAGGGAGGACTGTGACAGTCACCCGACCGGAGCAGGGAAGCAAGATGGAGCCACAGAGGAACAGATGTGGTTCAGAAAAGCAGGCATCAATCGTGAGGAACTGTGTCTTTTTATGAACCTGTCGTTTTCAATCGTGGAAGCAGATTCCAGGCCAGAGGTCCTCTGGGGCGGGCTCACACTCTCAGGAGGAATGGGGCGTGCAGACTGGCTCAGGGCCCAAACCCCCCGCCAGCCCGGAGGAGGGGCGGGCTCACCGGCAGCAGGGATGGGGCGCTCTGGAGGCCAACTGGAAACCAAACCCGGGAAATCCAGGAAGAGCAGACACAGCCAGCCTCAGGCTGGACGCCGAGGGGAGGGGCAGGGTCCAAAGCCGGGACCCACTGGGCTACAGACAAAGCCAAATACTGCAACAGGGATTTCCCCTGGTGGGGCCGGAGGGACTGGCTGAGGAGATGGGGGATGAATGTTCTGCACCTTGAAACAAGTGTGGCTTACACAGGCGCATCCATTTGCCTTTGAATTGTATCCAGAGGGTTTGTGCATTTCAATGTATGTAAATTTTACCTGAAAAAATTTTAAACTGATTAAACTCTCATTAATTTTACTTTTAGCAACACGAGAAGGGCTAGCGATTAGGAGAGTGCAGTCTGTGCAATGCTCCCCGTGAAGCTGAGGGAGGGGGGTCCTCATTGCGGGCAAAAGAAGTTATCAATTTGCAAAGGGTGTTTTTGCATGGGAGTTGGAGTTATCAGTATAACTGTATATCTATGTCTAATTTCTCTCTCTCTCTCTCTCTATATATATATATATATATACTCATAAATATACAGCAGACTATTAACCGGTCCCCAAGCAACCGGCACAACCTGAAGCAACCGGCAAAAACATTTTGCTGTTGCTTGAGTTCTGGTGAAGGGGGAGTCCACTTACATTTATTTGGCATCTACCAATCCCACGGGTGCCGGTTAACTGAGAGTCTACTGTATTACCTTTCTATGTCTATTTTTATCTATTTCTCCATGTGCGGTTTTGTGTATGTATAATATTACCTAATTCTGTGTGCTGAGCAGACCGAGGAGCAGTAACACACCAGGAGGAATGAGCATAGGAGCACCCAGATCTTGGTTTCTAAACACCATTCCCTACTAAAGGAACTAGAGATCCTTGAGAAATTATTTATCCCAGGGCCGAAGCAGGGAATGTAGGAGATGAGCCTGCAACATGTTGGTTTGTGCCACAAAATAGGGAAGTACACGTGGGAAGAGTCATGGGAATATGTTGAAAGAACTGAGAAGCCAGCTTGAAGGGGCTCCCACTAGTGGAATCAAGGACAATCTAAGCATCAAAATAAATAGTGTTTGGGGGGTTCCCTGGTGGTGTAGTGGCTAGGCTACAGCGCTCTCAATGCCGTGGCTTGGGTTGGATTCCCAGCCAGGGAATTTCCCCCTCGCCCCCAAAATAGTATTTGTAATGAATTACCAGGAGTGTCTGGGAAAAATCCGACCATAAATGCCTCTAGCTTCATATTACAGGGCTGAATACTTTCCAGACAGCCCTGAATACCCCATTGAATAAAATAAGAATACATATTGATATAAACAAACACATAGATAGAGGTAGAAAATCATCAATGGATGCTAAGACTGGAGGGTAAAGTTTGATAAAAAATAGATAACTCCAGGGGGGTCCCTGGTGGTGTAGTAGCTAGGCAGCAGCGCTCTCAACACCATGACCTGGGTTCGATTCTCAGCCAGGGAACCCCCCCAAAAAAAGAAAAGAAAAAAGATAACTCCAGAGTTGCAAATATGTTCCCACAAATTACTAAGAAAAATAAAACTTCACAGCGGCAGACACCATTTAACCAACTCATCAAACTCAACATCACTGATTTGGTATCATCCAGTACCATGTGCCTCTGATTAGGATACTTACAGAAGGGCACACCTTCAATTCTGTGATCTTGCTACAAAAAATGCATAACCAGAATCTAATCAGGAGGCAAACCCAAATTGAAAGGCATTCTCCAAAACAGCTGGCCTGTACTCTTTACAAATGTCAGGGTCAAGCAATGCAAAGAAAGGCTGAAGAAATGTTGCAGAATAAAGGAAAGTAGATAGACATGACAAGTAAATGCTGTGCATGATCTTGGATTTGATCCTACACTCAGGAGAAGGGGTAAAAAGGTAAGGACATTTTGGGGCAATTGATGCTTAGTTTTGATGTGGGCCAAACAGAGCAGCCTTCCCCCCACTTCACTAAAGACCCCATTTCCTTGTTCTTTAGCTCTTAGTTTCACCTTTTCTTAATCACTATCCTTATCAATTTTCTCTGACTCCTCACCCCCAGCAACAGACTTTCCATCCTAAAACCACCCAGTGACAGGGGCTTTAAAACCTATTTCTCAGATCAATGCCTTTAAACTACTAACTAAATTAATTTTTCCTCATCTAGGGACCATCAGGATACAAGTGAGATACCCCCAACAAGGCTTCCAGCCCATCTCAACCAAAGGAGTCAACATGGCGGATCTCGAGATCCCTCCCCTTTAGATCAGATAGGGTGAGAGCTCCATGGGTCCCCAATAGGTAGGGACAACGACCACACTCAGCAGGAAGCAGATACAGAAGATGAGACCTCCAGCCCCTCAGCTTCCCATGGAGATTTGTGGGGATCACGCCTCTCAAGAGGATGTGAGGAAGGTGGATAGAGTAGGGGAATCTCGACCTCCCCCATGAGACTGCCTGCTGGAATTGTTATGCCTAGATATCACCCTTTCACGTGTAATCCCTGCCCCAGACCAGGAGGAAGTTCCAGGCAAAGACAGGGAAGTCAGAGGGCCCAAGAAGCCCACCGGCTTGGGCCAGCTCCTAACGCCTGCGCAGTGAGAGCTACCTGAACCTCATTATACCATCATTGTAATGTCATACATATGCCCAGAACTTCATTAATATCATTATAACAGACTGAACTCTGGGAAAGGGCATGCCCAGTCAGAAGGCAGACCCCTTGTCAATCAGACTGGTCAATCAGGAGTCCCCACGCCCAGGGGTGTCTCCTCTAAAAATCTAGAAGAGAACAAAAACACCTAGACCCTCGTTGACCGGGGCTCCTGAGCCACTCTCCTTGCTCGAGCCCGCTCCTACCGCTTTGGAGTGTACCTTCCCCTCAATAAACGATCTCTTTGTTTCACCACTTTACTTGCGTGTGTTCTCATTCAATTCTTTGCTCGAGATACCAAGAACCTGGACATCGTGTCGACAAGGACACCCCATTTTCCGGTAACAGCTTTGTGGCTGTGTTAACCGTGCCCGGTTATGTAACACAATGTTGTTTTGGAAAATGCTCACTGGTGTATCTAGGGGTAGAGATGTGAGGCATCAACTTCTTCTTAAGTGGGAGAGAGAATGATAAAGCAGATAAAGCAGAAAATACAAACAAATGGATGAAGGTTTGTAGGAGTTCCTTGCACTACTGTAATTTTTCTGAAAAATAGGAATTACATCAAAATTAAAAGATGCTCCCCAAGACAAAACAAAGCAAGCAAACCCAGGGCTGTGGTCAGGAGCCAGGCAACAGTAAGCCCAGCACAGCCAGAAGGCTTTTGCTTTGCTGGGACCAGAGCCAGCCCAAAGCATGGCCGCTCCAGGGCCTGTAGGAGGGGACAGAAGGGAGTCACCCTGCAGGGTAGGCACAGTTGGCTGAAACTTGTATTATGGAAATTCTGTCAATGACTAGACCACAGACTGGGGTGACCACAGACTGGGGTGGGTGGAGCCCGTCATGTCCTTACAGCCGAGAGAGAGGGAGAGGGAGGCCCTAGAGCTGTTTTGTGTCTGATGATTCACAGCTAACACGCAGGCTGCAGAGAAGAATCATTGGTGAATGTGTGAAGTGCAGTCAGATTTCATCTTTTCAAAAATTAATAATTGCTTATATCTTCTGGTTTGGTTACAATCCACCAAGAACTAGAAATGTGTTTTATGTTTTTGCAAAGAGTACTAATTTTTAAAAATCTGGTAACAGAGTTTAAAGTAAAATCAGTTAAGGTTTTCACATTTAGGAAGAGTATGATGAGAGAGATACAATTTCCCTAAGCAATTCCATTCCGAAGAGAAGCATTCGCTTAAAAAAAGAACATATTTGGGAGTTCCCTGGTGGTGTAGTGGCTTAAGGCTTTGGTGCTGGCGCCGTCAGCGCTGTGGCCTGGGTTTGATTCCCAGCCAGGGAGCTACCCACATACCAAAAAAAAAAAAAAAAAAAAACACACATACACACACACAAAAAGAACATATTCACCAATACCTCTTCTGTGGTCACTATCCAGTGCCTGGCCTTTTGCCACACTCTGGGGCACACTGAGCCTTTTTGCTCGGCCATTTCTTTTTGTAGCCAGAGATTCTGAAGACTCTCTGAATAGCTAATTTATGGTTTTCTCTGGTTTGCCCCCAGAAGTGTAACAGGCAGATTGTTTTATTTTCCAGCAAACTGAATGCTCCACAAATCAAAGACCAATTAGCTAAAAGTAAAACAGGCTCCTCACACAACCCCTAATAACTGTCTTTTTCTCAAGATAAGGGGAAGCCCCTCTACCAGCTCCTTTCAAATTCGATCCCACTGCGGAAGTCCCTCCTAATGTCTAATCTCCTCGGCTGAGCCTGGAAAGGGTGACCGCACTGTTAGGGAGCTCCCCTCTGCTGCCGGGGGGGACCCCGGCTCACGCAGGGCAGTGTCCCAGCCTGGGCTGCGTCTGGGCGGCACCTGGACAACAGTAGAGGAGGCTCTGCCCCGGGAGAAGGCCGGGAAAACACAAACTATTAAAGTGCGGCTGAGTCATCAGGGTGTGGAGGCTGTTGGGTTACATTCTTGCAACATAACAAGCAGAGAACAGGCAGAGATTCTATAAACGCTTTTCAAGGCCAGTTCACACAGGCACTCACCAGCTCGGAGAGGGGGAAACGAGAGACGAGCAGAGAGAGCCACCGCTCCAAACTCGGGCCAGTCCAAAACTACAAGGTCAGGTTAGCCAGTGCCTGGAGCAAGACAGCAACCGAAAAGACCTCTCAAAAAGCAAATACTTTCTGGGGCCTAAAGGCTGCAGCAGAGAGAGGGCACAGACCCTTAGTCATGACAGAGACTTAAGCCTGGGAAGTGACCTCTCACGGGGCATCTCAGCAAATGTCTTCCCAGCCTCTGCTCTCTAGCGTCAACTACTCTGGGTCTTGAACTCCTGGCTGGACAGAATTTCCCCCGACAGGCAGAGAGAGGAGTGCTTTGACACCGAGGCCTGCTTCCAGGGCGTAGTTTGTTCAGACCTCTAAAACTGGAAGACGAAACCCCAGTTTATCCGGAATCAATAGCATCTGAGAGCGGGTTTGCTGGGATCTGTAGGCTCAGGTACACAAGTCAAGGCAGGCCTGCCTTATGTTCCTTGTAGTTCAACACCATTAAAAAAAAAGATTTTTATTAAAATGTAGCTAACATATAACACACAACATTATATCAGTGTCAGGTGTGTACCATAGTTATTCAACATTTATGTACCTAAAAAAATGATCACTATGCTAAGTCCCGCCACCATCTGACACTAACACACATCACAACATTAGTGACAATATTCCTTATGCTGCACCTTACATCCCCATGACTTATCTGTTTTATACTTGGAAATATAAACCTCTTATTCCCCTTCCCCTTCACCCCCCCTTTTAAATGTTTCAATTACAGTTGGCATTAAATATTATTTTATATCAATTTCAGGTGTACAGCATAGTGGTTAGATATTTGCAGAATTTAAGAAGTGATCCCCCTGACTAGTCTAGCACCCACCAGGCCCTGTTCATAGTTATTACCACACGATTGACGATATTCCCTTTGCCTTCCTTCACACCCCCATGACTATTTTGTAACTTCCAATTTGTACTTTTTAATCCCTTCCCCTTTCTCGCCCACCGCCCAACTCCCCTTCTGTCTGGCAACCATGTTTTCTTATCTGTTCAGCCACCCTATCTTTTGATTGGAGCATTTAATTCATTTACATTGAAAGTAATTATTGATAGATATGTAGTTATTGCCATTTTGTTATTCATAGTTGTATCTTTTTTTCCCCTCATCTTAAAGAAGTCCCCCTAAGATTCCTTGTAATTCTGGTTTGGTGAACTCCTTTAGCGTTTTCTTGTCCAGGAAGCTCTTTACCTGTCCTTTGATTCTAAATGACAGCTTTGCTGGGCAGGTCCTTGATCTGCATCACTTTGACTATTTCTGCCAATTTCTTCTGACCTGCAAAGTGTCTGTTGAGAAATCGGCTGACAGTCTCATGGGAGCTCCCTTGTGGGTAACTGACTGCTTTTCTCTTGCTGCTTTTAAGATTCTCTCTTTTGGAGCTCCCTGATGGTGTAGTGGCTAAGGCTTCGGCGCTGTCAGTGCTGCGGCCTGGGTTCGATTCCCAGCCAGGGAACCACCCACATAGCAAAAACAACAACAACAACAAACAAACAAAAATTAAAAAAAAAAAAGATTCTCTCTTTGCCTTTAACATTTGCCATTTTAATTATGTTGTGTCTTGGCGTGGGCCTCTTTGGGTTCATCAGTTTTGGGACTCTGCACTTCCTGAACTTGCATGTCTATATCCTTTGCCAGGTTAGGGAGTTTTTCATCATTATTTCTTCAAGTGGGTTTTCAATTCCTCACTCTCTCTCTTCTCCTTCTACCCCTATGATGCAAATGTTGGTATATTTGATGTTGTCCCAGAGGCCCCTTAAACTCCTCATCTTCCTTTTGCTGTTCTGTTTGAGTGTTTTCTGCTACCTTATCTTTTAAATTGCTGATTTGATCCTCTGCTTCATGTAATCTACTGTTGATTTCCTCAAATGTATTCTTCATTTCGGTTATTGTATTCTTTTATTTCTGACTGGTTCTTTTTTATGATTCCTATTCCCATTTTAATGTTTCTTATCCCTTTGTGGACGCTTTCCCTGAGATAACTGAGCATCCTTAAAACCAACACCATTTCTTTTAGGCAAGGATTGGAAGTGAGACACCTAGCCCCGAGACAAAACTAAATGTTCATCCTATGAGTAAATAAATGCTTCTGATGGATGAAACGGTGGGAACCTACAGGAAGCAAAGAATGCCAAGATGAATACACTGGTGTGATGGCCACACCCATCCCCAGGGTGGACACCATTTTCCCAACAGGACATCTTGAACCTGGCTTCTAACAAGCTACAAGACACTTGTTTCCGCTCTTTTGATCAAAGTACAGGGAGATGCTTTCTGCCCTCTTGTCTTTGGTTGTTTTTCTCCTGCTTCTTGATCTGGGCTGGGGAGAGACAGAAAAGAAAAGGAAGGAGAAATCTAGAAATCTAGAAGTTCCTCTTGTCCTTTTGACAAATCGTGTGGTTGTAGAGCCAGGGCCTGGAATGGCTGGTCTGCTCCGCCCACGTTCTGGTCATTTTCTCTCTAAAATCAGACTCCTCTCCTCTTCTCTCCTCCCCTCTCCTTCCCCCTCCCCTCATAGCTAACAGGATTTTAAAAATATAATTTACCTATTAAAATGCACAATTCTTAAGTGTACAGCTCATGAATGTTCACACTTATATACTCCATATAACTGCCCCCCATATCAAGATATATACCATGTCCAGCACTCCGTAAAGTTTCCTTGTACCTGTCTCATGTCATTAGCACCTCTCAATCATTAGTCTGACTCTATAACTGCAGACTAGTTAGCTGGTCATGTCCATTAATTAGGAAGGTTGTGAGTCTGCACTGGCCTTTGATGTCTGTTCCAAGAACGCTGTGCTCATTCAACTGCCACACAAGGCTCAGAAGTGTGCATTGGGTCCATGCTCTTCTCAGGCCTCAGTAATCTTTCACAAACCAGTGTGTAGCCTGCCACATGGCTCTACTGCTTATAAAAAAGTGTTCTGTATTTCATGTCTGACTTTTGTATTTAGGACAAGAAATTTAATAGTCATAATAATATGATTAGGAAATTTAAAAATGTTCTGATATTTCTTTTTCAAACCTCTGCATCAGTAATGAAGACTAGACAGGTGCTATATAAGAACTATCTAGAAAAATATCCAGCCATAGATGCCTCTATTTTTCTTATTAGATGGCTGAATACTTTCTGGACAGCCCTCCTATATTGTGTCAGGTGGGAACTAGACTTATTGGGTGATTATTTTGTAAGTTATATAAATGTCTAATCACTATGTTGCACATCTGAAACTAATACAATATTGTATGTTGACTGTAAGTGAAAAATAAAATTTAAAAAATGCAACATTTGTGAAGTGCAACAAAATAAGATATGACTAAAAAAGAGAGAGAGAGAGAGAAGGCAAGTTGTTTTTTAAAACATATTTGTTCACTCTTTGCAACTAAAACAATAGATAGAAGTAAATTAAATGCTGAGTTTGGTATAAGGTTGCAATGGTTATACCGATATGAATTTTTCACATTTTTGTATTCATTAAAACAATAATTTCCCCCATCGATTAGCTTTATAAGAAGCAAATGCTAATTAAGTTTTAACTTAAAATGTATACAAATGAATTATTTTGAAATGAAGGTTTATGTAAGATTTGTCTGAAAACTTGCACTAGTAAGAAAGCTTACAACCCAAATCCTAGGACATAATTGTCTGGGCACAGAGACCTGATGGCCCTTCTAGCAGCTGGATTGTTTTCTTCTTGACATGCAATTTATCTCAGGCTCATATTCTTCTGGGTTGCCCTTGCTCCTTTTCCATACGGTTTGAAGCACTTTGCCTTTGTAGGTGCAATGCAAACAAAGCGATTAGGACTCCACCACCTTCGCTCCCCAAGACCCTATCTGTGTCCTTCCTTGTTAAGTCTGGATTTTAAAAGCCCCCTTTCAAAGGTGTGTGTGTGTGTGTGTGTGTGTGTGTGTGTGTGTGTGTATTAACAGCATTGGGAATTGTCATTCTTGTTCTCTGTAGATAGAAAGTGTTTTACTATTGTTAAAAAAAAATAAAGTGAGACCACTTTTAAAAGTAATTTCCTGAAATAAAGCTGGGGGAGGAAGACATGGGCCTGAGGGCAGTGAGTCATCGGAAAGCAGCTTGGAGAGAGCACGGGGCTGCAGGCACGTGACCTGGGGAAGCCTTGCTTGATCCCCACAGGGATCTGATTAGTGAGCTGAGCTGGACATTGCGCCCTTGGATATAGGAAGACAGCCTACAGAAAGGTCCAGAAGTGGGCAGGTGTACAGGATGCTGGTCAGCAGGACTGCTGGAGGTACAGTTAGAAAGCAGATGGGTCCTGGGATGTTGGCTGGGGTCACCTAGCCGCTGGAGAAAAGGAGGTTTAGAAAGTTGCTTGGACTGTGTGAGGTTGGACTTAGACAGAACCCACCTTCACACCTGGTTGGGTAATACACACCACAGGCACATTGAACAGGGACATGAATGGGACCATGGAAACAGGCAGGACTTCCAAGGTAGGGAGAAAAGAAGCAAAAGGGGCCAAACTCTATGGTCAGTACAGGAACCCGAGGTCCCAAGAGGAATCGCAGGTCTCCCAACCTGGATTAGATTCCAGTAATTGCTGAGTAGAAGGGCTATGACCTAAGCAGGAGGGTCTGACTGGAGTGAAAACTGAGGAGGAGGTTCTGAAGGAGGCTCACAGCCCACAGTTGTGGGACGAGGGCAACCCACTTCCACCCCTCACTAAAATTGGAGACCATGACTCGAGCATCCAATCCTGTAGGCAGTGGGTGTGTGGGAGGACGATAGTCCCACTAGAGCTTCTAAGAAGGAATTGGGACAGCAGGACCACGAGATGCCTTGTCCCTCTTGTGAAATCACCAGTGACTCACTCTGAGCTTTGCTGAGGCTCACTGTCCCCTCACTTGCTCCTTTGTTATCGTCTGTGTCTCAGGAGTGAGCAGTACGTGGCTTTAGTTAAAAGTGGTCAAGAAATCAGACTACGGGGCTCCCTGGTGGTGCAGTGGGTAGGCTTCACTGCTCTCAATATGGGTTCGATTCCCAGCCAGGGAACTATCCCCCCCCCCCCAAAAAAAAAGAAATCATACTGCCTGACTTCATATTCCAACTTTGCCCCTTACGAACTGTGTGAACTTAGCCAACTTTTTAAATGTCCCAGAGTTTCTATTTCTTTATCTGTAAAGTTGGAATAATGATAGGACCAACTCATGGAGTAAATATGATTAAATGAGATCATGCATGTAAACACCTGGGTAGGGGCTTCCAGGGGTTCCCTGGTGGTGTAGTGGCTAGGCTTCGGCACTCTCAATGCCGTGGCCTGGGTTCGATTCCAGCCAGGGAACTACCCCCACCCCCACCCCCCAAAAAGACATGGGCACAGGGTAAGGGTTCAGTAAACATTTGCCTGTTGATGATGGTGAAAGTAGAAATGATAGTTCCAGTAGAAGTGACGATGGTGACAAACCAGTGGTTGTATACTTGTTTCAGGAATGAGAGAGTTAGAAGTTGGGAAGTGATGCCCTATTGGCTTGGGGCCCAGGAAACGCTTAGAGGAAGAGCTTCCTATTGAGGTTACTCTCTGGGCACCTCATCGTTCCAGGCTGCTTCCCTGAAGCCTGCCCACAGCTCTGGATGTCCTCCCTTCCTGGAGGACCCTGCACTGAAACCATCTCAGTGGATTTTTCTCTGCTGGGAACCTGACTGATCCAGGCCTTGATGTTGCGTGCCTTTCCATTTGTCTTGTGTGCTGATCTTCAACGCAGCCCCACCCTCCTTGGATGCGGGCACCAGCATGTGAGTGTGACTTAGAGTCATCTCTGAGTGGTTCTTCCCTCTCCCTGAGCCCCCACAATGCAGCACGTCCTCACATCCTGAGACTCACCCACAGAATCTCTCATGGCCTACCCCTCCTTCCCATTCAGATCCTTCTCACTGCCTACTGGTCTCATGACAAGAGCAGCCTAGGCTCCCAGCCTCCACGCTCCTCCTCTGTGTTCCTAATTCAGTCTATACTTTGCCACCAGATTAATCCTCCTAAAGCTGGGGCTTTCAAGTATTTTGGCCATGACTCACAATAAGAAATATATTTTACTTCCCAACTCGGTACGTACATACAGCATGCACAAAGCAATACCACACTTCAGTATTTTTTTATTCATGACCTACAAAATTGACTTTGCAGGCTGTGGGTAACCTACTAATAAGTCATATCCCACAGCCTGAAAACACTGTCCCAACGTAGCTCTAATTATGTCACTATCCCAGTGAAAATTTTCAATAGTCTCCATTGTTGACTGAATTTGCTGCAAGTTGTTTAACCTGGCATTAAAGGCTTTTATAGAATGACTCCAATTTTTTTATCAAAACATTTCTGTTCCTACTTCCGTATGTCATTTAACCTCTCTGGGCCTTAGTGGTTTCATATATCAGATGGGAAAAATATTTCCCCAGCCTGAAGGTCACAGGTAGACCAGATGATCCATTTAGTTTCCTCTATAAAACCCATGATTCTGGGATTGTAAGTGCCCAGTATCCAGTAACCAAACGTATCTCTTCTCTGGCTTCCATACACTCCCATATCTATATCTTTGTTCATGTTGCCCCCTTTAACCATCTTCCTCTGTCTCCATCTTCTTATGTTGAAATCCCATCAAAATCCAGCGAAAGCAAAGGGCACTACAAGAAAAGGAATACTCAAGGAATCCAATCCATCCACGAAGAGTGGAGCCACGGAGGCTGGTATGTGGGAAAGATGAAATCAAAGAGGTGGGCTAAGCTCATTCATGCCAAACCGAGACTCTCAGACTGAGAGATCTCCTTAATTAGGAAGTTATGGGGAGTCACTCCTTTCTGAGCAGGTGTGATGTGATCACAGGTGAGGTTTAAAAAGACTGACTTGTCTGAAGTAACATCAGAGGTTACTTCAGTAGTAAAGTTGACATAGCCTGGATGTGGTTGGTATCAGGGTAACCAGACCAGGAAGGTATCCTAGAAATCCAGGCAGGCCGCGTCTAGAAGGTTCAGCTTTGACCACAGGTAAGCATCCTGGAGAGCAGAAGGACCAGCGCCGAGATATAAGGGGCAGACTTGAGCATGGGGCCAAGAAGGTAACCTGGCTTCTGCCAGCTCTGGGACACAGCAGACACTGGGCTCTGGGAGCAGGGCTGGTGGGAGCAAAGCTCCTGGTGGAAAAGAACAGGGACTGCCCCACCCTTGACTCAGGTATTGCATGTGACCATTTCTCTGCCGAGCACTTTCACACACTGATCTCTCTGACCCCAGAGCCCGAAGTTTGAATGACATCAACCTGCTGCCAAGGGCTCTGAGGACTAGATGCAAATTCTCTCTCCTCCTGGCACCTAGAGCACTGCTTACACAGAGTAAGCCTGGATCAGTATTTGTTGGATTGAATTGAAAAGGGATTATGATTTCTGTCATCCCATAGCTATCACTGCTTGTTCGTCTGTCTTCACTGGTGATTCTTGGTGTCGCGGGCCTTACAGTGTCTACCTGAAAAAGCCTGCATACCAAAGCTCTTCGAAGGTGGGGGGATTATGTTGACACTCTGAATTCACTAACCTAAATGTACTTCTAAATGAAAGGCGTAAGGTGCAGCTTCAACGACAATGGTGTGTGAACAGCCAAGGGAGAGATGAACGTGACAGCTGTCATGAGATTTGTTTCCCCTCATGCAGAAGGAGAAACCAGCACTATTACTATTTCTCTTTTCATGTGTTTTCTTCCAAGGACATCACGAACATCTTGGTCTCCCACTGCCTAGGGTGTTGTTGGTGGGTGGAGCCACTCGGGGAGTACTGGCGTTGGGAGCTGAGTCCTGTGCTGGCATCTGCATCTCCCCATCACCCCAAAGTTTTGGCAGCCCTGCCATGGATGGGAGAAGCTGGCTGTCCCCTTTGGAGCAGCACACTCCTGAGAGTGAGCAGGGGGCATGTGACTGCCAGGAAACTGGTACAGGTCTGTCTCTCTTGATAAACTCTCCATAAGCATGCATTAGGCAGAGTCCCTGGCTCCTAGTTACTCAGTCAAAGGCTTACTAAAAGCCTCTCTACCAACAGAAAAGCAGAGAAAAGACAGATCAATTCTACTTTTGAGGCTCCTAATATATTAAAAAAAAATACATGCAAATGGCTAAACAAGATTTTTAAAATCATAGTACATTTTAAAATTAAAATTGTATGATGAATGTCATCTTCTTTCCCTCCTATAAGCACAACTTGTGCCTGAATTCATAAATTTATTTGCAGAAAACACAAAAGGCCAAATTTGAGGCTGTTTATGAATATGAAGCCTAGATCTCTTGCCCCCCAGTCCCACCCAGGGCTCTCCGACCAGACCCTAATGCACAGAGGACTGAACTACCTCTCATTGCAGCTTTAATGCCAGAGTGTCAACCACAGAGGCTCCTTTTGACTTCAAAACAAGCCAGGAGCTTTGATCTGCCCCAAGGGGCTACACCTGACAGGGTAGACAAACAGGTAAAAATGAGCAGGAGAAGGAGGGAACCAGCCCGATTAGGAGGCCCTTGCAGCTGCTCCTACTTATCAAGAAGATATGTAGTTGGAAGAAAAAAAAAATACCAAAGAGGGAGGGAAACGTCCCGCTTATCACAATGTGCATCCTGCTTCTCAGGACCATACAATTATAGTTCTGCCTCTTCTTAATGAGCTCCTCAAATGAGTCATGAGAACAACCTTGGGAACCAAAAGGAAGGGCAGAACATGCTAACAGGAAGAGAGAAAGGCACCGGAGAAGGACAAGGAAGACAATTGTACCCATAGGGACAAAAACCCTCACGTAAGGTAAGGAGTGGCCTCTTCCCTCTCTTGGGCCCGCCAGCTCCATGTCTGGGAGTGTACTTACTTTATTAATATTCCTCTTACTGTCCTATGCTTGCACAAACTCTGTCTCTTGACTGAATTCTTTCCTTCAAGAAGACAAGACCCGAGGGAAATCGCCTCTCAGGTAGCCCACCCCGGTGCCAGACCCTGTCCTTATCTGAAGCAAGCCTCCTGAGAGCCTCTACTGCCAACTCAGCCAATAAACCATGCTACTTGGCTTGAGTTCTAGCTTGATTTCTCCACATGTAGTAAAATTGTGGGAACGCCCTGTTTCTATACAGTCACCTGTAGCAACTGGGAAAGAAGGGATTCCCCCGTGAGACTCCTCTGCTTGGGCATGTGACAAGTGCCTCTAATCCCACTGAGCCAGGGATGGGAGGCGCCCTGATGGTCAAACACAGAAGCACATGATTTGACTTCTATTGTGATAATATGAGGAACTGCCAACACCCTCTTTTAAAAAGCAGCCTTAGGGATCTAACCCAAAACAGTCACTCATCTACCTTGTAAGGTTGTGTGTAGGGAGCAGTTGGCCAAGGGACTCATTTCCTTGGAATCTGCTTCTTCTCCAGCTTGGGGACCCAAACTGAGGGCTCCTACAAAACCAACAGACCTTGCTGGGATTTCCCCACTCAGACCTTTCCTCTGAGAATTTTAAACCTGTTTTGAGAGAATTAGGGAGTTGGTACTTAATCCTTATAATCCCCATGACGAACAGGGTATCTGTCTCTTCTAGAAGTGTGAACTCTGAGGCCCTGGGGTCTGTCTGTTCTGTGTCCCTGGGCAGTGGGCCTGCTTCCTGCACCAGCATTCACCATTTAGACCATTGAAAATATAATGAGGTGGCGAGGTAGGGAGTGACGCAGTTAGAGAGAGCTCAGCAGCCTGGAAAGCATTGACGTCCAAAAGTGCCTACCCTTCAGAAAAAGCAATAATTGGATGAGGAAGAGCAGGTGGAGTAACATAATATCATCAGGTAAATAAAAACATTTTTTCATATCAATCTCATGTTAATTACAAAGGGGTACAAATACGATGATGTAGCTGACACTATTGTGGTTTTTGGCAAACAGCTATGTAATTCTGTTTCTTCACAAGCTGTGGCAAAGGGAAAACATTAAAAAAAATTTTTTTTTAATCCCAAAGGGACAAGAAGACACAAGTGGAAGGAACAGACCTGATCACACATTTGCAAAAGGAGTGCACTTCTAAACATACTCATTTCAGAAAGCGTCTGCCCACCGAAGAAAGGCTAGAAAACAGAGCCTTACTATGTGTTTGTCTTGATGTTCACTCTTGGAAGAAGAGAAAATTATAAAGTGCCACATCCGTCATTAATGACTGAGCCTTGGAGATCCTCACTCACACGACTTTCAGTGTGTATTTCTAAAGGAAATAATGACTGTTGCCTTCCCTTTCTTTACCTTTAAAAGTGAAAATTCTGATATAGATTTTATATGAATCTGTTAAATTTGATCATAACTAGATCTCTACCTCCTACGAGCAAGAATATTGGCCCTAATGACTTGCCTTCGCGTCTAAGAAAAAAAGATGACATTCAGCCATTTATTCACTTTATTTAGCACGTATTCATTCAGTGTCTGGTGTTTTACTGAGCCCTGGGGATAAAATAGTGACCTAAAAAAAAGACAACTTTGAAAACAGTATGGACATTCCTCAAAAAATTAAAAGCAGAGTTGCCACGCAAACCCATAATGCCACCCATGGGTATTTATCTGAAGGAAGCAAAAGCACTACTTTGAAAAGCTATATGCACCCCTGTGTTCATTGCCACCCTCGCTGGCACACTCCCCCTGCACTGGCGCTGCCCCGCCGCTCCCCACTCCCAGGCAGAACAAATTGTTCCTTGCTCTGTCCTCCTGGAGCACGTGTCATACCCCTCTGCTCCAGCAGCTGCCACATTGTACTGTATCAGTCGTTCACGTGTGTGTCTGACACAATGGCTGGGGGCTCCTTGAGGGCAGGGATCGTGTCTTCCTTACTTTCACATCCTCTACTTGTACCATGGTATAGCTAATACGTAATAACTAAGAGTTTACCTCCTGGAATACTATTGCAGTAGCAGGTAAGTTTTCTCTTGATCTTTCACCAGTGTGTCACCAGGAATCCATTACGCAGCTCTGACTTGTTCTTTGCCCCCAGGAAGGGCTTTAGTAACTGTTACAGTGCTTATTCTCATCTCTGTGAACATGAACTGCACTTTCTAGGGCCTCATTCCTCCCCGACCAAGTCTGTGCTAGATGTACAGCCAACAAACCAACCCTCGCTCTTTGATTGGAAGACCTTTGACCTTTACTCTTGATGGGATGGGACCGTGAGCAAGTAGGTCTGAGGTTCCTGTGATGGAGAATATCACTGTGGCTGATCATTACAATAACAAGGGATTTGGAGAGCTTTATTTTGTTATTATTATTTTCTTTAATGTGGGTAGTTCCCTGGCTGGGAATCGAACCCAGGCCACAGCGTGGGCAGCGTGGACAGCATTGACAGCACCGAAGCCTTAGGCACGACACTACCAGGGAACTCCTGGAGAGCTCTGATTTACATTTGGAATAGAAAGAATTAGCCCTCTTCTGGAAGATACCTACCACTTCTGGCTGCCTCCTTCTCTGGCTGTGATTTAGAATGGGCTTTTGTAACAGAGTTCCACAGTTCACGGCAAACAGCCAGGCCTAAACTACATGCCTCTCAGCTTCTCTGCAAGGTTTATGACCTTGGTTCTGCCCTTGTGGGTGTAAAGCAAATGGCCTGCCCTTCAAAAAATCAGAGAGGGAGTAATTCCCTTCCACATTTTCCTATTTTCTGCACAAACCGGACATTCATAGTTGCTAACTAGCACAGGCATTGAAAATCTTCACAGCCTGTCACCATCACTGAGATGCAGATCTGGAAGGATCTCTGAGCAGGAACCTGTCAGTCCTGTTCTGCGCCACTCCGCCCCAGCACTGATGCTCATGGTTCTGTTTGCACTGAGAGTACTGGGGCTCCACGTAGGCAGTGGCCAGAGATGCTTATCGATAGCGAGCGGCAGACACAGTGTTCCAGCTGATCGCCTCCCTTCTGCTTTCTGTACCCTAACAGACTGGCAGGTTGGAGAAGATGGAGCCAGAGAATATTTTGACTATTCCAGTTTTAGTGAAAGGCTGGGGGAAATCCATAAAAGTAAGCCTATGTGCTTTGGGAGTGGGGAGCATGATTTGTGGGGAGAGAAAGGAAGAGGATAGAATCTGCTGACGGGGGTAGGTGGGAAGCAGATGGCAGTCCTGGAGAATGCTGCAAGGTGGAGGCCAGACTCAGGATTTGGTAGGGATGAAGACCAGAAAATCATGGATGTGGGCAAGCCTGAGCCATCAGGGGACAGGCTGCCCAGCAGAGACGGTGCAGCCCCATGTGAAGTTCCCAGAAAAGCCTTCTAGGGAGCAGGATGTCTCTCAAGCCCCTGAGCCATCGGTGGAGAATGTGGGACTCAGTGGAGGAAATTCTGCAACATGAGTCTAACAGCAGTAGCTGTGCCAACAACACTGAAGGCCAGTTCTGTCTGGCTAAAGGCTGGAGCAGCACAAATGGAGGAACCAGCCTTCCCCAAATCACACGGGCCCCTGTGTTCGGTGTTAGGGCTCCCTGTGGTAAGTGACAGAAACCAGCTTCAGCAAGCCTCCTCGTAAGCAGAACAAGGATTTTAAAAGGTGTAGGTGGATGAGTGGGTCAAGAGAGACATACAAAATCCAAATGCAGAAATGAGACTAGGCCTCTGAAAGAGCCTGGAATCAGAAATTGAAATACTTCAGAACCTCTGTGTGTCTCATCTCTCCGTGCAGATTCTTGAGTCATCTCTGCAGACCAGCTTTCCCTGGTCTTCATTTCACGTGGCAGAACATTCCACGTGGTTCCCAAGTTTACATGGTATAGACCCAGTCACACATACCAACAGATTCACGGTCTCTCAGGGGCCCAAATCCAAGCTCCTAAGTGAAAGAATTCAAATGCTCTGCTTGTTTCAAGAGCTCACGCCTGATTTTATCAAGTCCAGCTGGGGTGAAAGGTCAGGCAGTGCCAGCATGGGGCCACCCTGTGAGGATGGCAGGGAGGGGAATTCCGAGAGAAGTGGGCAGGAGACGTATAGGAGATGTCTACGTTGTCGCCTTTCTCTGTTGCCACTCTCAGTGTTGTTCCTGTTCTCTCTTTCCTGGGATCGTTATATGGCTGCCCCCTGCTCATTACTTAGGCCCTAGCTCCAGGATCACCTCCTTGGGGAAATGTTCCCTGATGACACTAGCTAAATAACAATCACCCCCGTCCACTCCTTCTCTGTTAAGGGGTGAGGTGGGCCCCCCTGCCCACAATCTACACCTATCTGTTGAAGTCCTAACCCCCGGTAGCTCAGAATGGAAACCATACGTGGAGATAAGGTCTTAAAGAGGTAATTAAGTTAAAATTAACATGACCAGTATTCTTAGAAGAAGAGGAAATGTGGATAAAGAGATGTACAACGGGAAGACCACATGAGGATACAGGAAGAAGCCAGGGAGAGAGGCCTCAGGGAAAGCCAGCCCTGGTGACGCCTGGATCTCAAACTCCCCGTCTCCAGAACCGTGGGACAGTGCGTTTCTGTTCGGTAAGCCGCCAGGTTGTGAGACGTTCTTTCCTTACCGGGCCCACTGTTGTGCTAGTAGCTTCTGAGTAGTTTCTCAGCTCTTTCCCGTTTTGTTCCAGGTTTACTTCCACTTTTGTATTTCCCAGAGCCTAGCCTTCCCTCCCAGCTCTCCTCTCTCCTCCAGGTCTTCTCTTGCTCTTTACCTTGCCCTTGGAGGCCCTCTCTTCGCTCTCATCTTCATCTTCTGCTCTCTCCGGCTCGCTCTAACTCACGTTGCCCTCCGGGCCTTCGGCAGTGCCACCAGTTTCCTTGAAGTTCTTCCCTGCTCTCCAGGAGAGGGGCCTCTCCTAAGGTCCTGGTTGTTTATCAAGGTCCCAAATTTTCTGTATCAGTAGAAATCAGTGAACCTCTTGTTTGAAGGCTAATAGTGGGCTTGTCTCTTATTTTAATATTAATAGCACAGTGATCCATATACAAATGTCACTCAATGATATTTATATCAGTTTTATTAGATTAATTTTTCACATTTGTCTTGGAAGAGTTTACACAGGCTTCAAGTGGGGGACGAATGAGCCTTTTACTGGGTGTGGGCACATTTAAATTCCCATCCTGATCACGGCAACATCGTTTGCTCGCTTTAAGGAGCATGAAGTTGATGACAAAGGGAACACAGGAATGTGCAAAGAAGGGAGAGAACCAAAAAGATGTTTGATCACAGGATCAGGTGTAAGTGGGCCCAGGAAGTAGCAACAGCATGAGCTTTAACTACCCAGGAAGTCACTAGAGATTAAGAGAAACAGAGGCAGGAGAGTGACTCACCCCTTATCTTCATGACGGACTCTTGGCTACCCCTTTTTCTTATTATCAGCAACTGATCTAAGGACATTGGTGCCACACCTGTTTATGTGACCTTGTGACTCAAAGTCTTAAGATTTACAGCATTTCTTAAGAGACAAAGGCCAATCCTGTGGGTAACTCCTTTTCAACACCTACAGGTTAGTCATCATTTACTCTGATGATCCATTCCAGTAAATTGGTTGCCAGGCTCCCTCTGTAGAGAAGAGGTTGTGTTTTCATAATTCGCCTGCAGCTACACCGTGATTCATCCTCAGCACACAGTGACCTAGAGGCAACAGCCATGCAAGGACAGTACCAGCCACCAAAGCACTTGCCTTCAGGATGTCAAGACACCTCAGTTCCATCAAGTGAGTCCCTCAGGGGCACGCTCCCTTCCTATGATGGAAAATTGGGTGAAGTAATTTAATTTTCCACACTTTATTAATTACTTGGTTATTTGATGGAGTCCAGGAATTATTTGGGAACAACATTATACTTGGTTTCCTTGTGAGTTTATGTAAGCCAGTCGGTCCCTGCAAAGACTCTTTGCTCCGTGCTTTTCTAGATTAATCGTAAAAGTCAGGACTTCCGGATTCCGTTCCTGGATGTGGATGAGCTTGGATAAGAAAATCACTTTCCCTCACTGTAAAAATGAGACCATAATACTTATCTAATTCTTCCAGAGAGTACACATAATTTGAATTTATGGTGCAAAAGGTGTTAAAGAGGTTACTGATAATTGCTTTATAAGGAAGTTGTTTTGAGACTAGGTCTATTTATCCAAAATAAATGGTCACTGTTTAGTCAGTTCCTTGGGGAATACACATTTAACCAATGGTGGTTGTTGTTTTTTGCGGGGGTGGGCGGAGTGGTTCCCTGGCTGGGAATCGAACCCAGGCCACAGCGTGGAGAGTGCTGAAGCCTAGCCACTACACCACCAGGGAAGTCCCCCCCCCACCTTTTTTTTTTTTTTTTTTTTTGTATTTTAGGTAGTCATCTATTAACTGAATTCTTCACTCTTACATTTTAAAAATCATTTTTAAGTGGCATTAAGTAGTTAACTTAGAGGCAGGAGCATTGAAAGTGATAAAATCAAATAGCCACGGGGTGTTTCTCCAGTTTTCACACCATGAATTTATTCACTTAGCAAGTATTGAGTGTGTACTATGTACCACCGGGGTCCATCAGTGAGTAACACAGCAAAAACCTTTGCAGACAGGGAGGGGAGTGAAAGGAAGCTGGGGGAACCCACAATGAACAGCAGACAAGGGAAGTAAGTACAGCCTATACCATGCTGGAAATTGATAAATACTATGGACAAAAGCAGGGCAGGGTCAAGGGGCGTCCGCAGCATGAAGAACTGGGAGAGGTTCAGTTGTGGTTTTAAACAGGGTGAAAACAGCGAGCTCCTGAAGAAGGTGACCTTGGAGCAGCCGTGAAGGGGGTGAGAGAGTTAGTCAGTACATAATGGGAGAAGAGAGTTCCAGATGCATGGAGCAGCCTGTGCAAGGATGCTAAATGGGGAGTAAGGCTTGTGTGCAAGGAGGAAGAGCTGGGGGCCCTCGTGGCCACGCAGGGTGAGCAAGGGGTGGGTAATAGGAGGGAAAGGTCTGAGTTAAACCCCAAATTGAAATGCTTGCTTCTTTCAATTTCGTCAGTAACACCACAGCTTTATGTATGACGTATCCATTGTTCTCTGACATCACAGGATCCCAGGAGCCAATGTTATAAGGCTACGTGGGTCACCTTATATAACTTCTAAACTCACAGGCACATTGCAGCCCATGATCACATTAATGCATCTTATTTTTTAGAGTTATTTATAGGTAGATGGATAGTTAGGTCTATATATCTAAATATGTTATTTTTTTCTGGTAAGATGTAATTTGGTTTTTCATTGATCTCCAGCCTTCATCACATTGCACCAGTGAGGTTATATCACAATACCACATGTCCAATTATCTGAGCAAAATCATTGTTCAAAACATAGAACACATGTACCTGTATCACCAAGTTACATCACAACTACCAGTGGACCCGTTCAAGCCAGGCCTCCTTGTCCCCCCGAGGTTATTTATAGCTCCCGTAGTGCTGTTCTTGCACAAGCAGGGTCCCCTTTCTAGCCCTTCCCTTGTCCTGTGTGCCCCTGCCCTGTGGTTTAAGACCCCCCTCATGCTAACCAAAGCAGTGTGTCAGCCTGGGTCTTTTGCAACATCTGCCCTGCCTCTTGGGAGATGGCCATTACCTACTTGAGGGAACTCCTGGTGACCCTGCAGTGGCTCTCCCTGGCGAGGACATTAATGTCTGTCCCAGGAGTCTGGTCTGGAAATCTGCATAGAGCCAGTAGCACCAGGGGTGGGTGCAGAGGGGGAGGAATGGCTGCCTCACACCACAGGACTGTATTTTGTCCCTTGAACTCCCCTGCAAACGCTTCTCTTGAAGTTTTTGTTCTTCTCTCCCTGGGGATCCAACTCTGCAAGAGCCTGTGTGGAGATCGTTCCGATAGCCTCTCCCTAGTCCTTTTCCCTTACTACGTTCTCTGGCACCCAATCCCCTTGTCCGCCAAGTCCAAAGGCTCCCAGATACAGAGGCTTCCTCACGTGGGCTCTCCGTGGGCCGGGCGGAATCCCAGCGTGGGGCAGGAAACTCTTCCTCTGAATGAAACTTGGGAATGGAAAGAGCAGCTCCTCTGTTCTCTCAGGGGTTAATTATTCTTTCCATCTCTGAGCAACCCCTTTCAACTTCTAAATTTACCAAATTTGGTGGCCTATTGCCGGTGGCATTTTCTTTCTTTCTCCCCTCTTCTCCTCCCTTCCCCCTCCCTCTCTCCTTTCCTTTCCCTCCCTCCCTCCCTCCCTCCCTCCCTCCCTTCCTTACTCCCTCCCTCCCTCCCTCCCTTCCTTCCTGTTTTGTTCTTGGCCTCAACACTTGCTGAACCGCAAATATCCTATTTGCAAAAACTGATGGTCAGGCCCTGACATACTCTCAACTTGATCTGTGTTGCGATCTGTGTGTTTGTTTTCTCATCTCCAAAATGTGGATAAAAATACCTATGAACATATGTGTATGTAAAGTACTGTGTATAGTGCAAGACACATAGTAAGTGCCCGATGAATGTTAGCTGTTATTAATATCTGACTTTATTTTTTTTGATATGCATATGTGGTGACATGCTTACCACAACAGAGTTAGTTAACACGTCCATCACCTTGCATAGTTAGTTACCTTTTTGTGTGTGTGGTGAGAATATTGAAGACCTAGTCTCTATTTCAGTGTGTGTGTACACGTGTGTGTGGTCTGTGTATGTGACATTTTTGTTATCCATTTATCCATCAGCAGACACTGAGGTTGTTTCCGTATCTTGGCTATTGTGAATAATGTGGCAGTGAACATGGTGCAGATATCTCTCTATGACCGTTATTTAATTTCCTTTGGATATATACCCAGAAGTAGGATTGCTGGATCATTTAATAGTTTTATTTCAAACTTTGTGAGGAACCTCCATACTGTTTTCCATAATGGTTGTACCAATTTACATTCCCACCAACAATAGATAAAGCTTTCCTTTCTCAAATCTTTGCTAAAACATCTTGTCTTTCTGATGATCGCCATTCTAACAGGTGTGAGGTAGTATCTCATTGTGGTTTTGATTTATTTCTCCCTGAATATTAGTGATGTTGAGCACCTTTCTGTGTACCTATTGGCAATTTGTGTGTCTTCTTTAGAAAATAGTCTATTCAGGTCCTTTGCCCATTTTTAATTGGATTATTTTTGCTACAGATTTGCACGAGATCCTTATATATTTTGGAGATTAACCTATTACAGATACATGGTTTACAAATACTCCTTATCATTCTGTAGATTGACTGTTCATTCTGCTGATGGGTTCTTTTCTGTGCCGCTGTTCAGTTTGATGTAGTCCCAGTAGTTTATTTTTGCCTTTGTTGCTTGTGCTTTGGAGTCACATCCCCCCCAAAATTACCAACTGTAATGTCAAAGAGCTTTCCCCCTCTGGTTTCTCCTAGGAATTTTGTTTTCAGGTCTTACATTGAACTTTTTAATCCCTTTGAAGTTAATTTTCATGGGTGGATATCTGAACTTTGAAAAAAAAAATCCATCTTGGACATCCTTCGTCATTTCACTCAGCCATTTCCAGAAAAATGGTACCAAATACTAAACGCGATTCCTCTTGCAAGCATTGGTATGTGTTGTAACAACCTTCCCTGGCTTTGTGCTAGTCCTGCCCTTACCAAAGGTGCTGTGTTTACCTGCTCCCTCCTTCATCAGGACTGCTCCCAATCTTTGTGAAAACAGACTTTCTAGGAAGTGAATCATTATCTCATTCATTCATTCATGACGCAAATATTTACTGAGAACCTACTACACACCAAACACTGCATAGACACTGAGGCTGCAGGGGAGCGCGAACAGCAGAATAAGGAAATCTCGGTCTGGGAGGTGTGTTCAGAGGGGAATGGCTGCCAGGCCCAAGCCCTGGGCGCGTTTCCCACCCCGCGTCTCCGGACACTGGACGGGGCCCTCCCAGCGACGGCGGCCGCGGGCGCTTCTCGGGCAGGCTTCGATGCTGGGCGGGGTGAAGGGGCCGCCGAAGCCGTGGGGGCGCCCTCGGTGCAGCCAGACGGCAAGTAAACACCGTAAAGCCGGCCGGCCGGCACACGTCCCCAAGGAAGCACGCGCTACACGCTTCACGGACCCCCCAAACCTTCGTCTGGGGCGTCGGGCGAACCTGCAGACACGGCGGTGAACGCGGCCGTGCGCCCCTCCCGGCGGCCGCAGAGGGGCCCAGCCCAGCTGGAGGCGGCGGAGGCGAACACCGCCCTTCGGGGTCCGCCCGCCCTTCGGGGTCCGCCCGCTGTCCCGGGGTTCCGAACGGTGTCCTGTGCGCCCCGGGGCCGGGTGCTCGCCCAGCCGGTTCCGTAGGGCGTGGTCGGGTGGGGCACAGGGCGGCGGCCCCGCCCCGGGAGAGGCGGGACGGCCCGGTGCGTATTTGAGGCGCAGAGCCGCCGCCCGTCGGGGACACACGACCTCGTAGCAGCCGCCCCGGAGCGATCGAACGACAGCCGAGGTGTGGGGTGAGTGGCGCGGGGGACGGGGCCCCGGAATGCCGGGGGCTCGGGCGCCGGGCGGCGATCGCTGCGCCGCCCCCTTTGAAGGGCTCGGGGGGACCTGGGGAGGGCCCGGCTTTCCGGCAGCCGGGGCGGCGGGCACCGACAGCAGCAGGGCCCGGAGCGGAGCGGTGGGTGCTGTCTGAGCGCGGGTCCATAGCTTTTGACCCTTCAGAAGAGGGGATCGGGGAAAGTTAGAAACGTCTCACAGGACTCCCCTACGAGCATGCCTCGTCCCCGCCGGCGGGTGTGTCCGCGACATCGGGCGTGACACAGGCACTCTGCGGCGTCTGGGACACCGACCCACCCGTCCTGCCCTGCGGCCGCCGGGCCACCTCGGAATCAGCTGAGTCCGCCTGCGAGCGGGTGGTGGAGGGGTGCACTCAAGGCTGGTAATAGAAACCGGGTCCCCTAACCCAGCACACAGGACTTACTGTCCAGGGACTCTGGGGCGGCTCCTGGGACCCGTGACTTGCCCCACACCTTGACGTGAGAGTGAGTTCGTCTGCCAGGCCCAGCAGTGTCAGGGGCTGCAGCTGCTGTCTGGATGCTGATCCCACAGGAAATGGTGCTGCCCCACGGCCTGAGGGGGTTGTGCGTCCGGTAGGCACAGAACGCAAACCTAAGCTTTTGCAAATCAGCAACTCATCCCCCATCAGATTGACTAATTTGGGCATTAAGGATCTCAGATCTGTACTGAGGATATGTAGTGGCAGAATGATTGGTCTGAGTGTGCAGAGCCCTAGTTGGTGTGTGTGTGTGTGTGTGTGTGTGTGTGTGTGTGTGTTAAAAACACGTTTGAGAATTTATTATGAATTATCAGTTGCACAAATAAAAACACTAAAATGTATCCACTCTGAGAAGTAGGAGCTCAATGCCAGGGAGTCAGGGACACATAGGTTGAGGCTGTGACTTGGGTTTCAGGTCAGCCCCTTAAAGTTAGTGATTCCTGTTCCAGATACTGTGGAATATTTGTAAAGTGACTCCTTGGAGTTGGGTTGCTGGACAATGGGGATGGTTGGATCTCAGCGACCTAGCCTGCTTCTAGGATTCTGGGAAAGCAATGGAAGACAGGTGCGGTTAATTCTGAGGGAAATAATAGCAATAAAAATTAACCACTTGGGCATGGAGCATGAGAAAAAAATTTTCACCAACTTCCAAAATTTTGACTCATTTGCCTCAAGTTTATAATGTCTATCTCTCATACTAGGAAGTTGGTTTCCATAAAAGTTAAAATTTAATAATAAAAATTTATTTTTCCACAATAGTCTCCATTTCAGACATTGACTTTAAATCCGTAGTTTCTCATTCCTTTGATGGCTGGTTATGCCTCATCTTTGATCTTTGGGAGATTGGAGCTGCTTCCTAAATTTGTAAGGGTTGGGGTTGATACTTAGAATCAGCATTACTCCATATTTCTGGGGAGAACTTTGATGATGGTCCTTGAATGTATGTGAGACTCGTCATGGTAACTGATCTACAACACTGGCTCTCTTTCCTGTGATGGTTTGGGACACAGGCTCCTACTGAGGACAGCTAGGTAGCATTTTGCCTGGTGCCTGAACTGGTTCTTCTCATTAAATTCTAAGTAGTAAGCCTGCCAGGGTAGTTCTTGCTGTCTACTTGTAATTTGCTGCTGACTAAGTATCACGTGTTCTCTCTGTTGACTAATGTTCAGCTTTTCCACAGGGGAAAAAAACAGTAACTGAGAGGCACAAAGTAACTTTACCTTCCTTGAGGCTGAGGAACTATGATGAAAAAGAAATCCTAGGAAAGGACTAGTTCCTTTTATTCCAACTCAGCGTCACTGAATTCAGCTTTGGAAAGCGGACTTTCCCCAAGTCCTGCTCCACGTTTAAGCATGGGCAGGAAGTAGACCGCCTCACCCGCCCGTGTTCTACGGAGAGGAGTGTTGGGCAGTGCCTTGGGGTTCTGAGGAAATGCATTCATGATCTATTTCCCTACGGCTTGGGAAAGGCCAGTGCCCTTGGTGAGCAGAAATTTCACGTGCTCCTGGGAACCCAGGCAACTGGATTAATTGCTAGGTGGGCTTAGAAATACATAGTAGACGAGATAGCTACTCTTTATTAAAGGGAAAAGCTACACTTAGCAGATGATTAAAATGGTCAACCTTCTAATTCATGTTTAAAGTCATTCCAAAGCAAACCGCACTAATTCCTATAGGTTTTTACAAATGTGAAGACCCAGAGAGTAGTTCCTCTATTTGTTGGTTGGTTGGTTTGTTTTTGAGGTAGAGTTTCTTTTCTGGCTCTTCAAAATTCTCTGCTCCTAGAAATGCCAGGATGGAGTTTACATATCTATCTGTAGCTGCAGAGTGGGAAAAGTTTTTTTACATTTGATGGTCTCTCTGTGTGAATCCACTCATCTAAACAATAAATAAATGAATAAGAAAGAAATTGTCCAAGCACGTAAGGAAGATATTTATCCAAATAGATGTTTTGTTGTTGTTGTCGTCTTTATTTTGATTTTTATAAGTTCTAAGGTTGATTTCAACAGAGCATTGGTTATAACGCTTTTAAGAAAGGAGACCTGATGGTTAGGAGTTGACAAAATCAAAACACCACATACTCAGTTTTTGGAAAAGTATATTTTATTGGTTCAAATGTGGTTATAATTTGCAAAGTGACTGTGCAAAATGGCTTCCATGTGGCCACTATCACTGCACACTGAATGAGTCACCAGCTAGTTTTCTGACAAAAACATGATTTAAATGTTTTCAGTTTCAGCATGTTATGTAGTTCTGAATGAATAGGCTAGATCATATCTAAATGAAGCAGTTAACACTTTCAAAGGACTATACTTTGAAATTTCAATGTGTGAGCTTTTATATTTGTGTAAAATGAGCCTGAATTAGGAGTCAGGAGGCTTGGGCCCTGGTCCTTGGCCTGCTGATGACCGAGTGGCTTTGGGTCACCACATTGGCTCTCTGAGCCTTGGAATAACTTTCACCTGTCAATCTCAGAAGATTATTTTCAGAATTAAAACAGGTAAGGTGTGTGAAAGTGCTTTGTAAACTGAAAAGCACCACACAAACGCAGGGTGGAATTACTCTAATGGGCTTGTCTAACGTGTCACAACACAAGCCAAAGTGGTATGTAAAACAATGGAAATAAAGTGAAATCTGCTTTGTTTCTCAAATTGTTTTGGTCAGGTTGGAAAACAAATTTAATAGGCTTGAGCAGAGACTTTGAATAGAATAAATGTTAAATTTTAGAAATGCTTTGTATGAGTTTATTATAATCAGCCTTTAAACACATCTTAGTTTGATTGGAGTTATGCCAATGAGTCACTTTATGAAGCCAATGGCACAGATTTAGCTAGTTTTAACAACAAACTACCCTTTTGTTTTTGTTGTTGTTGTTGTTTTTTTTTTTTTTTTTTTTTTTTTTTTTTTTTTTTTTTTTTTTTTTTTTTTTTTTTTTTTTTTTTTTTTTTTTTTTTTGCTTTTTGGTATGTGGGTAGCTCCCTGACTGGGAATTGAACCCAGGCCGCAGCGCTGACAGCGCCAGCACCGAAGCCTTAAGCCACTACACCATCAGGGAACTCCCCCTCCTTTTGTTTTTTTATTGACCTGTGTATGTACATACATGTAGGGATACACATGCTAATTGTCCTAGACCAGTGGTTCTCAACCAGGCAGATTGTGCCCTTTCCCCAGGCTCCCCCCAGGGATATTTGGCAATATCTGATGACATTTTGAGTTGTCACAACTGGTGAGGGAAAGGGAAGGTGTGCTACTGACATCTTGTATATTGGAGCCAGGGATGCTGCCCAGCATCCTACAGTGCACAGCACAGCCCCCTACAACCTGAAATGTAAATGGTGCCGAGGTTGGGAATAGGCCCCTACACACGGGGGAGATGTAAAAGAAGTCGACACACTGATAAAGTTATGGCTGGATCTTCATGATGTTGCCCAAGAGTGGTAGAAGAGTTTGTGTCAGCAAAGGAACCAAGCTCTCTGCCACCTGTCAAGTTCAAGATTGTTTCCTACTGGCGTCCAAATTGAGAGAGGTTTTATTTTCTCGACTTAAGAAATGTCCTTCCATTTCCTTTTCTGTAACAACTCTTCTGTCAAGTTCCTCCTGCGGTAGCAGCACAGTGTTCTAGGCAGTGGCAGCCTCTTCCCCGCACTGCTGGAGTGTTTGCCGTGGGAGCAGGTATCAAACACCCTGGGCGGTTGGGGACTTGGCACAGGGTGAGGAGCAGGAAGCAGCAGGAATGATGTCTCAAGGTCACCCCTTGACGCGGCTTTAGGAAAGGCAAATCCTTGTTGCCCTACCCAAAATATTCTCCTCCACATTGCCTTTTTTTTTTTTTTAACCTTAGTTTGTTGTACTGCCAAAAATTTCATTTGGAATAGCAAGTATCTTAAAAAAAAAAAGGGGCACATTTTATGCCTGCCTTATTCATTGTTCCACATCCCAATCTTACCTCTTCTTCAAGACTTAGCTCAAAGACACCTCCCCACTTAGAAGTAATTGTTCTGGTTGTGACCCTCATTGTCCACGGCTGGCTCAACAGTGTCCTCCACTTGTGATCCCTGCTGGCACGTGGACCCTTTGACCACACTGATCTCGGCCTATCCATCTTGCCATGCAGACGGGAGCCCACGCAGTGCCTGTGCAGGGTGGGCATAAATGTGTGCAAATGAAGGGAGGGATAAATAAATCGATCACAGCAACGGTCTGGAGGGCCGTCTTTCAGATCTCAGTAAGAATCAACCAACTCTGCTTTCCTTCCCAAAGCCGGCAGAGGGCATGGGGCTGTTAGTGGAAATGGGAAGGGAAGGTGGACGGGATGAATACACGGAAGGAACCCTTCGTGAGAGGGGGGAAAGCAGCCTGGGAAGGAGGGTGGCGAGGGTAAACCAGGACTATTCACATTGGTTACGTAGGAAAGGGGCAGGACACTTCCTCTTCTCCCTCTGGCATTGGATGACCCGTCAATCCCAGGATTCAGAACACAGGCTAGTGTGATTCGAGTTTCAAGTTGTGGGTTAAGTGGGTTTGGTGATCTAGCTGGAGTGCACACCCCCCTCCCTTTGATGAGACATTTTTGTGGTTCCACTCTGATTTAGGTGTATTTTGAATATAGACTGGCTTGTGCTAGCAGAATGCCCATAAATGGACTAGAACTATACAGTCAACTATTTTGTGATGTTAAATTTAAATGGGAAACCATGAAATTTTTTCAGATCAAATGATAACCTATATATATATTTTTTGTCTCCTCCTCTCAGGAAAATGGCAGACAGTTTTTCGGTGAGTGTTTTATGTCTGTTTTCTTACATTCTGATTCTACGCAGGTTGAGAGTTCTGTTTTTACTACCAGACTTTGCCTTCTAACTCTCTCACACGTGGCTTCCTCTGGCCTCTCCTGTCCAATGAGGGCTTCTTAGCTAGAGTCTTGTTTTTTTCAGCAAAAGATCTGGGGAGAAAGGCAGGCAGAGAGAAGCCTGAGACTCACTAAGAGGAACCCCTTTACTGAAAGGTCTGGGGCAGAAGTAGTGGGTTCCACAGGCCAGGCACTGAGAAATAAGCTGAGCAAATGGAAGTGTGGTGCAGTGGGAGCATCCTGATTTTTGTGATTGTTTTTCTCCTGTCAGTTAGAAACTATATGCTTTTACACAGAGTATAGATAGCTTCTGACTTTTTAGCAAATCACAAAAATGCAACCCTTTACAATCTGAGATGATGGGAGGTGTACTGATAAAGCTCGTGTCGTAATCCCCAAGTCTAACTTAAGTCTTGGGAACTCTAAGCTATTTAATAGGTGGAAAAATTTTTTATTGATATGAATTTCATTCTCTCACATCCTTCCAGTTCTTAGATTGCATAGTTCTGTTTTCCTGAAAATTCTGTTTTTGTAAATGTTTTTCATCTAGAATTGTTTGTCTTTCTCTCTAGCTTAATGATGCAGTATCTGGATCTGGGAACCCAAACCCTCAAGGATGGCCTGGCCCATGGGGAAACCAGCCTGCTGGGGCTGGGGGTTACCCAGGGACCTCCTATCCTGGGGCCTACCCCGGACAGGCGCCCCCTGGGGCCTACCCCGGACAGGCGCCCCCAGGGGCCTACCCTGGACAGGCGCCCCCAGGGGCCTACCCTGGACAGGCGCCCCCAGGGGCCTACCCTGGCCCAACAGCGCCTGCTTATCCTGGACCAACTGCACCAGGAGCCTACCCGGGGCAACCGAGTGGGCCTGGTGCCTACCCTGGTGCCAGCCCCGCTGGACCACTGGTAAGATGGAGTTAGTTATTTCATATACTAGTGACCAGGACAAAACTAATGAAGAACTTGGCAATTGTTTGGGACAGTAGTACCATCACTTTGCAGTGCTCTGTCTGGGAGCTAGTTCTGGGTACTGACCTGC
Organism: Lyroderma lyra; assembly: GCA_004026885.1. Taxonomy (NCBI): domain Eukaryota; kingdom Metazoa; phylum Chordata; class Mammalia; order Chiroptera; family Megadermatidae; genus Lyroderma; species Lyroderma lyra. Next base: position 29,106 of record PVJL010001718.1, on the reverse strand, counting down.
AAGGGGCTTTGGGGCTATCTGAAGCTTTAAACTTGCTGCTTAAAGTCAACTTTTCAAGGACCAGCCACAGTGTGTCAGTCCAATAGAAAAAAAGAGTTGTTTTGCGTTTAGTAGGTGTACTGTTAAGAGATGATAATGTATCTTTCAAAGGCATCTGTAAAGCAGCTTTAATATAAATCAACTTAAGATCATAGTAATGGGAGAAAGTTCAGTTATTATTATTAATAAACATTGAGTAAATAACATGTCCTAACAGTGTGCTTATACATGGACAGTCTCCTTTAACCCTATAACCACCCTGTAATATACTGTTACTATCCCCATTTCACACATGAGGAAATGGGCAATAGTTATATAACTTGCCCAGGATCATGGAGAGAACATGTGGAGGAACCAAAGTACTCTAGTTTTGAAAAAAACTTCTAAGGAAAATTTTCTGAAGTAAGGATTGAATTTTCATTTATATTAAAATACACTTTAGTAAATCAATTCTAAGTATAAAACGTTAACTCTGTAGGGCTCCAGATACATCTCAGACACAGATCCTTCCCTTCCAAACTTATAGTCTAGCTGGGAAATAAGCAGATAGGAGGGAAGAGTTCGATAGTAGCATGAGATCAGTCCCTTTCAGGATTATGTAGAAGATGGCACAGGCAGCATCTGCTTATAGTCAGCTTAGAGAAAGCACAGAGAAAATGTTCGGGGTGTCGGTAGCATTGGGCAGGGCCTAGACCGTAGATGGATAGTCCAGTAAAGGCAGAGGGGAGCATGAAGGTTGTGGAAAGGAAGAGGCAGAGCGACTGCAGAGGAAGAATTCCAGGATCTATTGGTTAAGTCTTAGGAGTCAAGGATGACTCTGGCTTTTCAAGGCAGGACAACTAAAGCACCAGCAAAGGGTCAGCCCTAATCAGAAACTCAGGAAGGGGACCAATGTGGGAGGGAGCAGAAGAGACAATTCCAGTTCATACCTGTTGAATGTGCAGCAAATCCAGAAGAAGGAAGTATGGGACTAGTATAGACCAGGGCTAAGATAAAAGACTTGGATGGTAGTTGAATCCAGGGGGAAAAGTATAAAGGGAAACAAGAGGCCAGAGATAGAGCTTTGGGAATATTTACAGTACCTTGAACATAAATGGTCAATAAGTATTTGTGGAATAAACTAGGGAATGTATTAACTGGAAGGTGTTCATTCCACAAATATCGAGTATCTGCCATATACACAGTACTCTGCTGGTGCTGTGAATAGAAAGTATGAGAACCCAGGAGCCCTAGAATGTGACATGATGAAAGTATGTTATGTGACAAGGGTCTTTTAAGAGTGGTACAGAATCCTTAATGTTGACTGCAAGGTCTAGCTTAAGTCCTTTCAAAATACAGTCTAAGTGAATGAGTTATAGGTTGGGATAACCCTTGTAATAATAGCTACAGTCCAAAAAGCACTATGTCCTGCCTTTGCCACCTATTAACTGATGGCTTTATTCTCAGTTATTAGTTGTGCATGTAGCGAGCCTTATTTCTTCAGACCCTGGGCAAGATGGCCCAAATAAGGGTTATGTGTTATTCACACATATCAATAGTGATTGAAATTTCTCTTTCTGTCTCCAAGATCTTTGTTGATTTGATACACATATACTTTTTCATCCCTAGGCTGTGCCTTATGACCTGGCTTTCCCTGGAGGAGTCATGCCTCGCATGATGATAACAATTCTGGGCACAGTAAAGCCCAATGCAAACAGGTAAAGAGCAAAACTTACAGTCTAACATATTTGTTGATTGGTTTTGAATAAAGGCTGATGTATTTTGAAATTTAGTCAAATTGTTAAAACTACACATTTAGAGTCTTGTTAATACCATAGTATGGGATTATCCCATAAATCAATACGTGTTCCCACCAAGGGGACAAGGTTTCCCTTGCCAAATCTTATTTTTCTCCCAGAACCTGAATAAAACAGAGTTCTACTTTGTGAGGACAAAGAGAAAGAGCAGCAAAGCCCATGCAGTTGGTTCTTCCTGGCATTGAAAGCCTTAGAATTAAAGGCTAGTAGAGCGTTTGTAATGTAATGCTTGGCCATCCCTCCATCTCTGAGCCATCTATTGTCTAAAAAACCCAACCATGCACTTTATGCCTAGATGCCCATCAAATACTAGGGTCAAAACCAAAAATATCTACTGACTTGATCTGAGAGCTTGATCATTACCTCACCATGTCCTCAGATCCATACTGATCTCCCTGTAGCTGTGCTGGTCATGGTGCAGCCTCCGCTCCCTGGAGTTTGGCCACCATGTCTGTCTTCTCACTGGATACAACTGCAGTCACCAATTCCCACGGTGTCAGCCTGGTCTACAGATGATAAGTGGTAGGATGGGGAACCCCAGTCTTCTGAGTAGACACTATTTACTTAAAAAGCTGGAGAAGATTCTACAAGATAAAGACTTTATCAAAATATGTCAACCTTTGCCATTGGAACTGGTTTGATTGAGTTGAGCTAAGATGAAGTAAGACTTCGAGCTATTTTAGGAAAATCCATGCAGATTTATGGCTGCTCTGGGACGTGTGGCTCTAGTTATCACCACTGGTTATACATACAAGGTTGGACAATCAATTTCGCAAACTCATCCTACATACCTCATTGCTGAATATCACTACGGTCACCTTTGAAGTACTCCTCAGTGCCTAGTTCACCCTTCAAAGCAAGTTTGGAACTCTTTTTCTGGAATGACCATTAAAGCTGTTGTCATACTCAAAATCTGACAATTAAGTTAGCGAACTTGCCACTGTGCACGTATGTTGGCAGCACTGTATAAACAACTTGGTAAGGTATCATAACCTTGGCAGATAAACCTTGTCACACCTTATCTGCAAGGGAAAGCATAAAGTGCCCTCAAAGTGGGCTGACATCTCTATAAGGAAACCTTGAAGGGTTTACATGAGTAGAGTGGGTAAAGAGGGAATTAAAGTTGAATAGAATGATGTAACGAAAGACCATGAGGCAAAGTAAATTCATCACTTGTCTTGCTTACTTTTAGATACTAGGGTAGTACATTGAATACTTGGTCTAGTATACTTTCTAATTTGAACCCATTCTGTTTTCTGCTTAGAAAGTTTTCCTGTATTTTATAAAATGATTTGCTATTTAGAAAATTATATATTCTTCACTTCATACAAATACACAACTTGAATCATTTTACTAATGCTGGTCTTTGGTTTAAACAGATTTGCTTTAGATTTCAAGAGAGGGAATGATGTTGCCTTCCACTTTAACCCACGCTTCAATGAGGACAACAAGAGAGTCATTGTTTGCAATTCAAGGCTGAATAACAACTGGGGACAGGAAGAAAGACAGATGGTTTTCCCATTTGAAAGTGGTAAACCATTCAAAGTAAGTTTTGCTGTTACTATGTTGATAATGCATATTGCTCACGGGGAATCACTCTAAAAAACCACAATGCACTTGAAATGAATTTTTATCAGCTGTCCTGGGACACCTAACCAGAACATCTCCCCATGCTAGGGGACCAGGCTCGGCAGGCTTGGTGGCACACTCCCTAAATCCTTTCAAGTATCTCAGCGATGTTCCTGTTACCACCCCTCTGAGTTTAAGCTTTTCTGGAAATGAGAAAAATAGCATCTTTAATAACAAAAGTCTTTATGGTACAGTGGACTGAGACTTAGTTCCTTAAAGCAACACAGATGGCATGGCAATCAAAACTAAAAAAAATTTTAATTCTAAAATTAATACATAAATAAAAAAAAAAAAGTGGGGGGTGGGGTGTTCTTTGGAGGTGCAGTGGCTAAGGCTTCGGTGCTGTCAGCGCTGCGGCCTGGGTTGGATTCCCAGCCAGGGAACTACCCACATACCAAAAAAAAAAATTAATACATGCTTGTTTTATGAAAAGAAAAACGTATAGATTTTTTAATTACTTAAAAAAAAATCCCCCATCCTCACAAGGTTACAACTTGATCAATATCTTTTCAGTATTTTCTAAGGATATACAGCACACTTTTCAAGTTTCACCAAATATTTATTAGGTTCACAGTGTTGGGTTAGAATTGACTATACAGTGGGCAATGAAACAGCTGTGCTCTAAGCTTCTCAAGGGCAGAGACTAAGAGGGACCATGTTCTACATGTGGTAGACACCTTTCAACATCAGAACAGTTACCTAATGCATGGCATTTCATTGTTTAGATTTGTGATAATTCAGCAGTACCCTATTGATGAAAATTTGGAATATGGAAATATTCCAAACAAATAAAACCTGGAAAGGTTTATTTATCTAAAATAGTATAATAACTCTCTCTCTTTTTTTTTTAAATGTGGGTAGTTCCCTGGCTGGGAATCGAACCCAGGCCACAGCATTGACAGCGCCGGAGCCTTAGCCACTATACCACTAGGGAACTCCCACAAATCTTTGCTTCTAGAATTTAAAGCAGGCGGCCCAAGATGGCTTTAAATGTGCCCAACACAAATTCTTAAAACATTATGAGATTTTTTTTTGCAACCATTTTATTTTTTAAGCTCATCAGCTCTCATTAGTATTAATGTATTTTATGTGTGGCCCAGGGAAGCCACAAGGTTGGATACTGCTGATTTAAAGAATACGTATGTTTAAAGTTTAGATATCCTATTGCCAAAGTGCTGAAAGGATGTAAGGATGAACATGTCCACTAACTATTGGAGGAGTGTTTCCCTTACTCTTACCAAAACTGGTTATTATCTATCTTTATAACATTTGCCACTCTATTAGGGAGCTCCTACTTTAGTGTTTATTTTTATTTTTCGGTGATTTTTACATTATAAAAAAACTTTGTTTTTATGTAGACATGTAATTAATTTTTACCTTTATGGCTTCAACTATTTATCCTTTTAACAATTTTATCATTTTGTCTTTGTTTAAATCTTTTAATAACCTGGAGTCCATTTTGCTATAAAGTTACCTTTTCTGAACTTTAATCAGTTCCGCAAATGATTATAAAGATGAAATATTGGACATCCTGAGCTCAGGCCAAACTGGTTTTGAAACTAATGGGTATTTCTCACAGTTTTGTGTGTGTGCCATTTCAGATACAAGTACTCGCTGAATCTGACCATTTCAAGGTTGCAGTCAACGATGCTCACTTGTTGCAGTACAATCATCGGATGAAAAATCTCAAGGAAATCACCGCGATGGGAATTTCTGGTGACATCAATCTCACCAGTGCTTTGCACACAATGATATAATCTTAAAGGGGCAGATACTTTTCTAAAAAAATGGAAATGAAGGTAAACTGTACACATTTAAGTTTCATGTTCACTATGTGTGAAAAATTTTACCTTTATTCATCAGTGTCCTTGTAAATCATCCATTTAATAAAAATAATGAGTTTCCTGTTTACATGTCATCTAATTGGTGCAGTTTACTGGAGTCTCCCCAAATTTTCTGTACTTCATAAGACATTTTTTAAGAAAGGAAATAGGAGTAAATACTACCCTTAAATTAACTTCTTTTTGAGTTTCATAAAACCAGGAGATGCTACAAGGAAATTGTTCTCCTGTTTTCTTACTTAATAAAATGTATTCAGGAAATGAGAAAGGCAGAACGAGTTTACATATAGATGATCTATGACCCATAGGCAATTACAGTTAGCATTCTGGTATATTTCTTTTGACTCCTTTTAAATCCTATTTTCTCTCTCTAAACTATACATCACTGCTTTCAAATTAATAGTGGATACCAATACAAGACTATCTACCTATAGGTTTTCTTGTTTTTTATGAAACCTCCAGATTGGTAGAGGGAAAAAAGTCATTTATTGAATATATAATTCAGCTTAAAAATTTAATAGTTCCCATCATCAACATTCTTAAGCATGCCTTTCTGTCCTTCCTATTACCAGCAAAACCAAAGAATAACATTTCAAAATTAAGATATAGTCACACAACTTCATTTGATAGAAGACCAAAATATTATTCTGTCCCTGGACTACCATTTTGTTAAGCACTTTAAATTGGTAATTGTCACAGGTTGGGTTTTCCAGGAAGCAAAGAAATTAGAACCCGAGAAGTCTTGAGGGAATGCTCTTGCAATCAACAGCTATAGGGACAATGGGGCAGAGGGAGAAGTTGAGCACTGATGCCTCAGCTCACTCTTTGGGGGTTCTGAAGCTGGGGTAGCCTTTATAGTTAGGAGGAGGACAGGTCCTTATGTCCTCACTTCAGTCAGTGAATACAGGCCACCTGGGAAACGGTGTGAATGTGGATGTGGCTCTCCTCGCCTAAGGCAGTACTCATAGGATAGTGGCTGTGGGCTGTCTGCACTTCCGGCACCCGAAAAACTACTTACATCCTCTGAGCTTTGGTTCCTTTGTCTGTAAAGGGAGGTATGATACATCTTTGGAGGGTTACTGTGATCACTGAATAAACATTGTTTGCAAAAGGGCTGTATCATATAGTAGGTCCTCAAGAAATGGAAATGCCCTCTCCTTAGATTTTGGAAAGGCTCTTGTTCTACCCAAGCACTTTTCTTTCATTTTTGTCTTTAAAGATTTTCCTGATACCTCCTAATTCTGGAGTCTAGTAGCCCAAGAACACTACCTAGTTGTAGGGGACACTGATGGCTGCTGACCCCAAATCCATTCCCTGTGTCCTAATAATTTGTTGTTTTATTCAGGTATGATCCCAGATTCAGTGGGGAATCATTAGTTTAAGCCAATCCCCTGCTGCCTTTTACTGATCAGAGAGGTGGCTTTAGTTGGCCTAACCAGACCACAGGGAAGGACGAAGCTGATTACCACTAGCTGCCACCTGTGGCCCCAAAAGGATCCAGCCTTAGAGGAGTGCCAACACCAAGGATGACGGAGTAACTATGAGCAGAATGCTGGACTCTGACACCATCATTGAGCTGTTCACTGTAAAGTGCCTGGAATCACCCTGCTGACTTGTGAAATAAGTTCTTACTGCTAAGCCAGTTCGAGTTCATTTTACTATTATATAATAGCCGAAAGCTTTCTAAATGTTTCAATAGTACATCTTATTAAACCTACCCTACCCACCCCCAAATGATGTTTACTGACACTGTCTTTTTCTTATCTACTTTATCCTTGAGGGTCAATATTATTTTATTATGTTGCACGTCACTTTACATAGATTCTAAGTCTTAGGTTACTTTGTACTAACCTCTTTTACATGTTCATGGCCCTGGGCCCTTGGAGAACCCTATCTTTCACATATGCTGCTTTGTTCTATCTTGCTTGAAAAATGCACTATTATTCGAAAGGCTGTTAGTGAATTAAAGCTACTCTTTTGGTAAGACTTTAGGCATTTTGAGAACATTCTTCCAAGTCACTACCTCACAAAGCCTCCCAGCTGCTCACAGGGACTTGTTAATAAATGTTGTCTTTCCCACAAGCTTAACACCCCTTCCTCTGACAACAAAAATATATATGTGTTTCTTTTCTTGTTTGAAAACCCTTAATCTTAGGGGTCTTATCCATAAAGTTTCTGCTTATTGGTTAACTCATTTGCAGACAAATAACTGGACCTGAGTTTGGTTACAAGCTTTAGCTACTCCGAGTCTTCTTGGTACCCTGTTATTCTCATGGCCCTGTCTTCTACAAACCCTACAGGTTAAGAGTTATAAAAGAGGAAATACCTCAAACACATTAAGTGATTGATATAATTCTCTTCAAAGGAAGAAGGCATTTCCTTCAAAGGCTGTCAGTCATGTCAAGGGGAAAATAAAAAAGGCAAGAATTTAATGGGCACCTATGATAATGTAACCATTGAAACTGCAGCATGTAAACTGACATCAGAATCCAGAAAGCGCATCTAAAGAAACACAGTATCCCCTGGAAAATGTAATATGAAAAGCTATTTGAATCAACAAATTTAAAAGTTCAAACTAAAGTATAAGAGAATACAAATATTTCTGTCAACATTTAGTATTATATTTTGATTAAGATGAAGGGTGTTCATAGCGCTAAGTATTCTTAGCTTTAAGCTTATTCATTTCAAAGAAGAGAGGTGAGGTGCAGTACATTTTTTATTCTGCATGGTTAATGTACAAAATATCCCCACTTCCCTTGAAAAACAGTATCATATCTAAAACACACTTCCATGAACACAAATATTAAAACATTATATGACAACAGAGAGATGGATTGAATAAAAGTGAAAAAAATAGTCTTCAATCTTTGCATATTCTAAGAACATACCACAGCATTGATAATATGAAGAGAAATGTTTGGAATTATTTTTAAATTCAAAGTTCTTTTGGTTGTTCTCCACTGAGGGGCCTTAGAGGTGAAAAGGTAATTAGGTTACCACCAAAAGAAATGTGTCTGGCTTGTTCTCGATGTCTCCTCTCCACACCAGTGAATAGATTACTGCAGTTTAGGCCTGGCTAGAGAATAAATTCAGAGAAGTCACTTAAGGAATCATCAAGAGTTTCGTCAATTAAGTCATCAACATTGTAAGTTAATAGTAAATTAACAAAATGAGTAACATTTTTCTACATAATAAAATTATTAATAACAAACATTTTGATACTATGCATTATTTCTAACTTTAAACATAGTATTTTTAAATTGAAAAGGTATATTAGGAATCTATGCTTAAAAAGGTAAATGGACTTCAGCAGCATATGCAGGATGAATGAAACTGAGGCCGTATCTTAGGCCACAAATGCAGATTTCACAAACACACCCTAATCCGCATCATATAATAGCACTTAATAGGCCTTTTACTAGAATGTGATCCAGCTGGGATCCTTTTCTTCGCTTCCCCTCAAACCCAACTTCAGGTTCAAATGATGCTACAGAGTAAGTAATATTCTAAAATAAGACAGGTGAACCTATTAAAAAATTTTAAAAATATAAATTCTAATGTTTATGGAGAAGAAAAGAATTAAGAGACTAAATTATAAGGTACTAAGATTTATCAACAAGATATTGTATAAACTGTGAAGCACTTTTAATCACATTACTAATATTATGATTCATTAATTTCCAGGTTTAGTTATAAGTATCATATATTATCAGAACCAATCATTGAGAGCTCAGATCTGGGAACAGGATTAAATCAGGTGTATATAAATTGGATTTATGCTAAAGTGCCTGACACACTAGGTCTCAGTCTATGATTAAAGAAGGCTAAGACCAAGAAAGAACAGACTTTAACTCATTCCATTCTGTCTGGAGACACAGGGCAGCCCAGAAACCTGAACGCAAAGAAAGCATCTTTGAAAGATAGTGAAAGCCAAGATATACAAATGTCCTTAAAGAGTTAGTGGCTTACAGACAGAAAAAAAACCAAGAACCATATGATTTTACTCATGGAACACAAAGCTGAAAGCAACAAAGAAACAAAAACTCATGGACACAATCAATAGTTAAGTGGTTAGTGGTTATCTGAGTGTATGGGGGGAGCGGGGTGGGAGAGAAGGGGCAGGGTCTCAAATACATGGTGATGGAGAAAGAACTGACTCTGGGTGATGAACACATAACACAACACATAGATGATGTATTGTAGAATTGTAAAACTGGAACCTATGTAATTTTTACTAACCAGTGTCACCCCAATAAATTTAACAACAACAAAAATTAGTGGCTTAAGGAAGCCAGGCATTTGCCAGTCTTTATGATTTTAAACAACAGTTGTTTAATCTTGCACTTGCCTTAATGAATGTTTTATATTCTGAGCTCAAAGATTAGCAAAAGAAGGCCACATTGCCTGACCTATTTTGAGATTTTTCTTATTTCTTGAGTTAGGTCTATGTTGTTATGAATATCTTTCATAGAACCACTTTTGCTGCATTCCACAGACTTTGGTATATCATATTTCTATTTTCATCTATCTCTAGGTATTTTTTATTTTTACTTTGATTTCTTCAATGACCACTAGTTATTCAATAGCATGTTGCTTAATCTTCACATTTTTGTGGTTTTATAATTACAATACAATGCTATATTCTTGTAATTGATTTTTATTTTCATACCATTGTGGTTAGAAAAGATGCTTGATATGATTTCAATCTTGAATTTACTGAGATTTATGGATTAACATGTGATCTACCCTGGAGAATGGTCCATGTGAACTTGAGAAGAATATGTATTCTGCCATTTTGGATGGAATATTCTGCATATATTAAGTCCACCTGATCTAATGTATCATTTAAGTCCAATGTTTCCTTATTGATTTTCTGTCTGGATGATCTACCTACTGCTGTAAGTGGGGGGCTTAATGTCCCCTACTGTTAATGTATTACTTACCTTTTTTTCCTTTTAAGTCCATTAATATTATCTTTATATATTTTGGTGTTATGTTGGGTGCATATATATTTATAAATGTTATATCTTCTTGCTGAATTGACCCCCTTATCATTACATAATGTCCTTGCTTGTCTTTTGTTACAGTCTTTGGTTTGAAGTATATATTTTTTCGGATACGAGTATAGCTATACCAGCTTTCTTTCCAATTCCATGAATTATTCCCACCCCACCCCACCCCCCATCCCTTCACATTCAGTCTCTGTGTCCTTACTTTTGGAGTCTCTTGTAGGCACTATATAGATAGAGTTTGTCTTTTTGTTCATTCAGCCACACTATCTTTTGACTGGCAAATTTAGTCTGCTTACATTTAAAGTAGTGGGCAACCAGTCCAGATGAAAGCACATCTTCAGGACTATGGGAAGCAAAAGGACACCTGAAGTGTCAGAACTTCCTGAAAGGAAGTTTGGATAAGTTGCAATTGGAACCATATGGCAAGTCCTCACTTAACATCACAGATAGGTTCTTAGAAACTGTGACTTTAAGCTAAGTGATATATTAATATGTACTTATTGCTATTTAGTTGTTTTCTGGCTGTTTTTGTAGTCCCTCTCTGTTCCTTTCTTCTTTTTCTCTATTTGCTTGTGGTTTGATGGCTTTCTTTAGTGTTGTGTTTTAGATTCCTTCCTCATTTTTTTGGTGGGGGGAGGAGGGTTTACTTTAAGTTTCTTCTTTGTGGTTACTGTAAGGTTCACATACAACATCCTGTGTTGATAACCACTTAAATTTGAGCACAATCCAAAGCTTTACATTTTTGTCTTTTAACCTTCACATTTGGTTTATAAATGATTGATCTACTACCTTTACTATATGAGGGCTGTCTGGAAAAAATCCAGCCATAAATGCCTCTATTTTTCATATTACATAGCTGGATACTTTCCGGACAGTCCTTGTATATGTTTTCCCAATGAGATTTTTACTTTCACACGTTTTATTAATGTTAATTAGTGTCTTATCTTTTTAGCTTAAGAAATCTCTTTAACATTTCTTGTAAGGCCGGTTTAGTGGCAATAAATAGCTTTAGCTTTTAGTTATCTGGAAAACTCTTAACCTCTCCTTCAATACTAAATAATAACCCTGCTAGGTAAAGAATTATTGGTTAAATTTTTTTTCCTTTTACCACTTTATGTCATACCACTCCCTTCTGGCTTGGAAAGTTTCTGCTGAAAAATCTGAGAGCCTTATGGGTTTCCCTTGTAGGTATTAAGTTCTTTCCCTCTTGCTGCTTTTAAGATTCTCTCTTTATCTTTAACTTCTGTCATTTTAATTATAAGGTGGCTTGGTATGCTTCTTATTGGGTTCATTTTATTTGGAACTCTCTGGGCTTCCTAGACCTGGATGTCTGTTTCATTTCCCAGATTAGGGAAGTTTTTAGCCATTATTTTTTCAATTTTTCTGGTCCTTTCTCTTTCTCTCTTCTCCTTTTGGGACCCATACAGTACAAATGTCATTTTTCTTGATATTGTCCCAGAGGTCCCTTAAGGTATCTTCAGTTTTTAAAGCTCTTTTTTCATTTTGCTGCTCTGTCTGTGTGTGTATATTCCATTGTTTTGTCTTCCGGCTCACTGATTTGTGCTTTACCTTTACCCAGCCTGCTCTTGAACACCTGCAGTATATTTTTAATTTCAGTTATAACTTCTTTTTGGCACTTTTAAAATATTGGCTGTCTCCTTGTTGAAGTTCTTACTAAATTCATTAATTCTTCTCTCGAGTTCAGTGAGAAACTGTAAAACAATTACTTTGAACTCTTATCAGGTAGGTTACTTAGCTTCACTTCATTAAGGTCCCTGGCCCATGTTGGCAGTGCACCCTGGAAAATCTAAAGATAAGGCTGTAAACCAGAACTGTCAACCATTAAAATCATCTGATGAAGGTCCTATGCCAGATTAATGAAATAAAAATATCTGGGTGGGCTCTCTGCTCCTCTAGTTTGAGACAGTCACATTTTCTAATGCAGTGCCAGTAAGACCTTGAGACACAATGGTGAATGAAGGTTGGAGTGAACGAATTTGGCCGTATTGGGAACCTGGTCACCAGGGCTGCTTTCAACGTTGGCAAAGTCGACATTGTCGTCGTCAATGACCTTCATTGACCTCAATTACATGGTCTACATGTTTCAGTATGATTCCACTCATGGCAAGTTCAAAGGCACAGTCAAGGCCAAGAATGGGAAGCTTGTTATCAATGGAAAGTCCATTACCATATTTCGGGAGCAAGATTCCGCCAACATCAAATGGGGTGATGCTGGTACTGAGTATGTTTTAGAGTCCATTGGTGTCTTCACTACCGTGGAGAAGGCTGGGGCTCACTTGAAGGGTGGACCCAAGAGAGTCATCATCTCTGCCCCTTCAGCAGATGCCCCCATGTTTGTGATGGGTGTGAACCATGAGAAGTATGACAAGTCTCTCAAGATTGTCAGCAGTGACTCCTGCACCACTAATTGCTTGGCTCCCCTGGCCAAGGTCATCTATGACAACTTTGGCATTGTGGAGGGACTCATGACCACAGTCCATGCCATCACTGCCACCCAGAAGATTGTGGATGGCCCCTCTGGGAAGCTGTGGCATGATGGCCAAGGGACTGCCTAGAACATCATCCCTGCTTCTACTGGCACTCCCAAAGCTGTGGGCAAGGTCATCCCTGAGCTGAATGGGAAGCTTACAGGCATGACCTTCCATGTGCCCACCCCATGTGTCCATTATGGATCTGACCTGATGCCTGGAAAAAAACTGCCAAATATGATGACATCAAGAAAGTGGTAAAGCAGGTGTCAGAGGGCCCCCTCAAGGGCATCCTGGGGTATACTGAGGACCAGGTTGTTTCGAGTGACTTTAACAATGACACCCACTCTTCCATCCTCAATGACCACTTTGTCAAGCTCATTTCCTAGTATGACAATGAATTTGGCTACAGCAAATGGACCACCAGCCCCAGGGAGAGGAAGCGAGGCCCTCAGCTACTGGGGAGTCCTTTCCCCACACTGATTCCCCAACATACTGAGAATCTCCTGACCTCCACGGTTTCCATCCCAGACCCCCTAAAGAAGGGGAGGGGCTGAGGGGGCCCTACCTTGTCATGCACCATCAATAAAGTTCACTGTACCCCGCCCCCCCAAAATCTGGGGGTGTAGGGCTGAAAACCAATGCTGTAAACACTTAGTAGGCAACAGAGCACTTTTCATTCATGCCATAGTGCCAACATTCATGAACATGAATCAGACCGCTCTGCCTACAGAGAAATTTACAATTAATAAGGGAAATAGATTCCTGTAATTATAATGTTTTAGGAACATAATATATTCACAGTAGTCTCTTGATAAGAGATTAAATGTGTGCACTGTCTGCATCATGTGCCTATGTGCAGCTGTGTGTGTGTATATATATATAACTTATATATATATAAGTTAACATGGGAGAGATGAGAGCTTTTATAGGGAGGCTTCACAGAAAGACTAATAATATTTGAATTAGACTTAAGAGACAAGAGGTCACTAAAAGTAAAGGCTGAGAACTTCTAAATAAATAAAGTAATCTAAAAGGTATAGAAAAAAAATAACCAATGATGAATGAAGGTAGGACAGGTATTATCTCCCCAACTGTATGCTTCAGATGGGCAGAAACCTTGCATATTTTTCTTGCATCACTTAGAAATACCTAGTACAATCCAAGCCACATATTAGATAATCAAGTATTCTATCACTTTGTCATAACAAATTTGATACATAAATCACAGAGGACAATAAATTCTCAGTGTAACCATACTAAAACATACTATATTTTAAGTATATAAACATGAAATTTTGTTCCCATTTTGATAAAAATGAATAATGAACGGATTTCAGAGTAAATAAAATAATGACAAGGTGTAAAATTTAAACTTTGCATATAAATTAAAAAGTGAGTAATACTCATTTTGGAAAACGAATCTACATATGAAGAAACTTTTCAAATTAAGTTGGAAAACTTACCGAATCAAGAAGATGGTATTCAGTAGTGAGACTTTTATTATCAAATAATACTGAAAAACAAAAAAGAACTATTCTTAGCTTTTTAAAGAATATTTTCACAGTCAAGGATTGTTAGAAATGGATAAAACCTTAAAAAATGTGAAAAATTCCATAATATCAAATGATAAAACAAAAATATAGGTCATTTTATGCTGTAACATTTTTTTTAATGTCATTAAATTTCTCAATAAAATTCTCACCCTTAATTCGATGTAAAAAAAGTCTTCTATAAACAAATCTCATGTTTTAATATTAAAGGTACCCAAAAGATCCCTGAACATAGCTGGAGTACATTCAACATCTGGCCAAGGTGATGTTTATTTTGCCTCAGGCCCTAGCCAGAACAGCACCACAGAGTAGCAGATGAAAATAGTAGCTGAAACTATGAGACATTACATTTTAACAAAAATGCAACAGCCATTTCTTATTGCAGGACAATCACAACAAAGTAGACAGGAACAAGCATTAGGGAAGAAAAATAAGGCATTTGGAAGAAACGTTGAAGGATATGCATTGAAAGAGGGAGAACTGAAAAAAATTCAGGGAATTATTCTAATTCTGAGTTTTCTGCAAACAATAAAGGATCCTGAGTAGATGGGTCCTATGTAAAGTATTATTTATACCTCACACGGAGTAGTACCTGTTGTTGATTTTTAATAGGTCTATCTCAAAAGTTTTAGGTGGAGAATGGGGCACTACTACACAAACTAATTCTCATAAAACATTTACTGTGACTGTCCAATTGTTGAACTGTCATTCTTAGAAAATGGTACCCAGAGGTATTTAAAATAAACTAGACATTAATCCAAATTCATTTATTTAACAAAGCCTCATTTAAATATATTAAAAAGACCTCACCTGACTGAGAAGTTTTAGTTTCTCCTTCCTGTGAGATGTTATTTTGTGAAGGTATATTTTTTTCAGGGCTACTCATCAAAATATCCTGTGCTGTAATTGAAGAATTTAGTTCCATTCCTTCCACAACATCTGAAATTTCTTCCTTTTTGTTAGTATTAATACCATATGCCACCTCACCAGCAAGTAGAGGCAAATTCATCCTTTCACTGGGTAAACAATCCATCTCGAAGTTCATTTTATTTACATCCTGGAAGTAAAAATGGTTATTATACTTAATTACAAACACTGAAACAAATAGAAGGTCTTGTTACTATCAAAAATAATAAAACAGAAGGATGATATTCTGAACACAGACTAAAGAACATTGTAAATCTACCATCTTGTTTCTTAAACAGTTAGTTCAGATAATATTATAGCAATAGTATGATCGAAGGAAAGTTTCTCAGCAAGTCCTTGTATTGCACTTCAGAGACTGGCAAACATTTTCTATGAAGGGTCAGATAGTATGTATTTTAGGCTTTTTGAGCCATACTGTTTCAGCCACAGCTACTCAACTTAGGCTGACCAGATGTCCTATTTTAAACGGAATAGAAAACAACAATACTATCCCATTTCAAATGGTACATATGATCAACCTAGTCTCACTGGGCCACATTCAAGGAATCAGTAGGCTGACCATATGTACCATTTGAAACAGGATAGCACCACTGTTTTCTGTCCTGTTTAAAATTGGTGTCTGTTCAGCCTAACTCAACTCTACTGCATTGCAAAAGCAACCAGGTACAATATATAAACAAATGAATGTGGCTATGTTATAATAAAACAATTTACAAAAATAATCTTTTTTTTTTTTTTTTAATGTGGGTAGTTCCCTGGCTGGGAATAGAACCCAGGCTGCAGCGTTGATAGCACCGAAGCCTAGCCACTACACCACCAGGGAACTCCCTGCAAAAATAATCTTGATGTGATTTAGATTTCCAATTCTGGGGGTTGTTTATGGAGTTTCTAGAGGGTGCCAAAAACATGTATACACATTTTTAAGAAAGGAAAAAATTGTATTAAAATTGTGATAATATATACCAATAACAAAAGATGAATACAAGTCATGTTTAACTTCTGCAATTACAAGAGGTGCTCAAGGTGGTTACCATCAGCATCCAGACACTTCTGATTATGGCAAACTACTGCTTGAACAACACTGGCCAAAGTGTTCACTTGTATCGCTGGGCATGCCATTTCAATTTCTTCCTGAAGTACCACGAGTGTAGCCACTTTTCTACAGACACCACATCCTTTAACACCCCTTGACTTCTACCTATAGGTGTTAAGTCAGGAGAATGTGGGGGAAACTCAAACAACGTTTTCCAATTTCAAATACCACTTCAAAATGGTCTTGCTCTCCTCCAAAGACAAGCGTGCTTCTGCCATTTTCTTTGACTGTTCTTCCTGTTGCATGGTGACACTAGCATTCATTTGATTAATGCCATCTTTTGAGCAAATGTCATACTACATATTGCTGCCATAATGTAATCCAACTTCAAAAAGTAATATATAAAAACAGCTCTTAAGATGTGTATACTTGTTTTTGGCACCCTGTATAATGATGTAGATAGATAACATACTGGGCTATCTAATACACTAGAATAGGACTTACATGGTTTACTTCAGTTAAATCTTGTAATCCAGGACACTGAGTATCTTCTGCTATGCTGTTCCTGAAAAAAGGAAAAAAAATTGTACTCAGACTATCGAACATATTGCTATCTTTTGACTTGTGTTTTGAAACTATCCTTTGTGTATCAAAGATGGATCTTGGTCCAAGATCAGGCCTGATCCAAATGGATTAGTTTGGGACTATAGCTACTGCAGGATGGCCTTACAAACCAAATGCATTCTTCCCGAGAAAGCTCCCCAGCTGGTTTCTATGCTGGTCAGTTCACCAGCAATCCTGTGAACCTCAGGCAAATCCAGAGCTACATAGCAGAGGCAGGTTAGGAGAAAGGTGACTTCTGAGGGCGGGGTTGAAGCAACAATTCAATTATTACATAGATGGAGTTGGCTACATTTACTTGTTATAGCATAAATTCTAATCCTGAAGTCCTTAACTTGTATTTTATTAAAAATATTTGTTACAACCTCTTTCAAGTCATGTTTTTGTTTGTTTTAATATACTAAATTTTTCTAGCTTTGAACTTCACTTTGCTTTCATTGCTCAAAGTTGTTTATTTGTAAGATGCTCTCTTTCAGGACTATTTTTGGTCATTAAGTAAAAAAATTTTTAAAAGGTACCTGCAATGTCATTTAAATATAATTATGAATCTTCTTAGTACAAGATAAAGGATGGGACATACAAACAAAGTAAAATAACTTGCATTTAAGAAATGACAATAAATTGGTATTTTTAAAAACCTCAGAACATCTAAAATATTTTAGTCCCCACAAAGGCTAAATTTAGCTTGGTTTATACCAAAAATTAAAAAAATCTGAAACTTGTTCCATGAAATATTTAAGAACAGTAACTTCCATTTGCTTCCCCTATTTCAATTCATAAGGCATTCTTTATGTTTTTGACAGGCTTGTGTGCTGTGATGACTGAGTATTGAATGTTGTCCCATACCCAGATTAATAATAAACCCAACAGTCCTCTCTTGGCTCCAGACTAATTTCATTTCTTACTTATTTTAAAGCATCTTTTCCTATCAGATTTCTGGTACATTTATATTCTATGAACAGGAGTACCTAGGTAATTTTGATGCATTTGTGCAGAGGCAGTACTGGGTAACAGAAAGAATGCAAGCAGCATCCAGTTTCACTGATTATAAGCAGTATCTGGGTAAGTTACTAACTTTTCCAGTTTTCTCACTTGAAAAATGGAAATACAGTACCTCCCAGGGCTGTTGTGAGGATTAAATGACACATGCTAAGAACCCAGAACCATGGCTAGCCCATAATAACTGTTCAGTACAGAGTAGCTCCTCCTTCTCTATGCTCCACTATCTGTTAAGATAGCACACTCAAGGTACTTTCTATGAAGGTTGGTACAAAGGGCTTATCTCTCAATGACCCTGTAGTGAGGCATCAACACTGCTGTTTGTAGATGATGAACCTGAAGTTAACCAAGTTAATTAAATTGTCCCAAAGTTTCATATTTAGTATGTCATACCGCTGGTTTTGAACTCAGATCTATCAAGCACCAAAGCTGCAGTCTGTTTAGCACCAAGAGACACTATAGTGTTTCTTTTCTTCTTAGTTCTGCAGAATTAACTTTGCCCATCTAAACATAACCATTCACTAAACTGAAATCTTAAGCCTCATTTTCCTCATTTATAATATAGAAGTATTACCTATATGTTAAAGGGTCATTATGAAATTAAATGAAAAATATATGTCTTGCCTATTTTACCAGGTTAGCAATTTGAAATAGTATTTAATGTCAGCATCTATTAAACTCTTAATAACAGATTAAATAAATACCTGTTTTCAGGAATATTTGAAAGCAAAGTTTTCTCAGCATGCTCACTCCTGGTAATCTGAGCATCAGCATTCTCCAGTGATGCAGTTTGTCTTAGCAGGTCCATCTCAGTGCTGTTTTCAGACACAGCTTTGCCAACAGACTTAGGTGTTTTAAGTTTTTGAGAAAGACATTCAGAAGAGATAGAAAGTCCTAGAAGATGAGAGAAATCACCTCAATATCAAAAAGTTCTTTCTTTCAGTTGTCATTATAAATAGGACAATAGTATAAATTCTTCCTATTCCCCTTCCAACTACCCTCTTTCTCCTATAAAATAATGTCTGTTAAAGTCAAATGCCCAGGACTTTCAGTTAAAGATAGTATTGAACACACACATCAGACTCTGCTTCCTCTTCATATTCCACGACTATAAGCAGTAAGAGATCATCTTAAAAGGCAGAATGCTACAAGATTAAAGGAAAATAAAGAAGAAACAACAATAACCAATTTTGAGAGCTGTAATGTACATGGATGAGTGAAATCTTATTTAGTAGACTCAAGAAAATAAATCCTAAGCAAGCCATCAGGAAAGACAAGTATCAACCCAATGGATACACCAGCACCCCTCAAAAGAATTGGTGGCCTCAACTATTTCTGGAAGCAAAGATGAAAATGGAGCTAAAAGCATGAAGACTGGTTCTAAGTAACTTTCAAGAACAGTTAGAGCCTAGGTTTCGTTTCTCATTTTGCACAGCTGGGTAAGTGTTATCATCCCCCTCACACCACCAAAATCAGAAAATCAGAGGCTTACTTCCCCAAAAAGGGGGAAGCAGAGGGTATATGATTTAGGTGATAGCAGATAAGATTAAGAGATGGGCACTACATGGAAAACAAAGCGATTGAGTGACTATTTACAAATAAACTGTTGAGACACTCAGATTTTTAATCCACTTGGCTCCTAAAACTAACAGCCAGAATTATATCCTCCAGGCAAAAGACTGAAAGAATGTTCCCTGAGCAATCTAACTAGCCCATAAGAAAAGACAAATCCAGTGATTGGCAGGTTCCCAGCTAATGGCACAGTTAAACCACTCCACAGTAAAGACCCTACCCTCGTGCTGCTATGCAAAGCCCACTCTTAACCATGATCAGGCAGTGAGCAATCCCCACCCTCCAATGTCAGAGATAGAAACCACAACCAAGACGGATGAAGTATCTTGGAACAAATACTAACTACACAGTGGGAAGAAAAGTTATCATTAATGTCCTCAGAAAGATAAGACTGTGCAGTTATGAAACAAGTAGTAATAAAATGAAATATTCAGAGAATGAGAAGGAGCTCTTAGGAATTCAAAACATGACAGCCAATAAGAGGTTGAGGAAACCCAGAATGTAGAACAAGTAGATGAATGATAAAAACAGTATTTACCATGAGAAAAATAGGTGTTTCTGAAAGATCAGAGAGAACCAAGGCGAGTAAGTCAAAGGAATAATTCAAAGAAAAAACCCACATCTTGTTTAGAGAGGGCTTTAAACACCTTAAGACTTAAAGACTCTGTTAAAAATTACTAATCAGTATGCTGTACACCTGAAACTACTTAAAGACTCTGTTACTAATCAGTATGCTGTACACCTGAAACTACCTAATATTTTATGTCAACTATAATTGAAAAATAAAAAATTTATAAAAAAGAATGAAAAGTAGTTGCCTCTAGAGAGGCTTTGTGGGGGGACCTCTGCTTTGTAATAAGCCTCATATAAACTATGTGCTCTATAACTAAACTTCAATTTTAAGATTAGTTTTTGCCATAAGCCTTCATCTCCCTAGCAGCATTTCTCAACCTGTGGGTCGCAACCCCTTTGGGGGCTGAACGACCCTTTCACAGGGCTCGCTCAAGACCATTGGAAAACACATCAGATGTTTACATGACGATTCATAACAGCAGCAACATTACAGTTATGAAGTAGCAACGAAAATAATTTTATGGGGGTCACTGTAACATGAGGAACTGTAATAAAGGGTCATGGCATTAGGAAGGTTGAGAACCACTGCCCTAGGGCCAAGTGCAGAGTTGGGCACATGAGAGCATAGATGATGGTGAGTTCACAGCTGTGGGACCCAGAGGATCCTTGAGAAGGAAGCAAAGAGTCATGTTATCAGCAGGGAGGCAATTGCTGGGTATCCTGGGAGTGTAGCTGCTTACAGGAAAGGAGGAAGCAAACCAAACTGCACCAGGTGTGACACCTAACCTGAGAGAGAGGTTGTAATATACCTGAGGGGATAAATGTACATTTTAAATGCAAATATTAGATAGCAGCTCAGGTTTATTTTCAGAAAACTTTCTAGTAAAACAATAGGGAGCCCTTCAGCTGATTAGTACTTGAAGAGGCCTTGGCTCCTTTCTCCTTGAAATAACTATCTAGCCATTAAAGCACAGATAGACTTGTCTACCAAGATATAAGGAATGGATTACTTCCACTGGTGGCCTCGTGCTCTCTGGCTTAAAAATAAATAAATTCAATCAAGATAAATCCAATCTAATACAGTCTATGAAAAATTGCTATGGAAAAATATAGCTTGAGTTAGAAAATTATAAGAATGGTTTCCTACAGTATTAAGAACTGGTTTCACTAGAATATTTTGAAATGAGGAAATCAGTTATCTTTACTGTGTTTTAAAAAGATCTGACCAAAGTTTTAATACAAATGAAAACAAAACCAAATCCACCTTCCATAAGTTTCATTTTAAAGCACAGCTAGAGAGGTGTGATAGTTTGATGACTAAGTTTCCTTTGCATCTTAAATTCTAATCTAACTTCTAACTAACCTGAAGAAAATGAAGAAAATCACCTAACTTCTCATGCCCCCATCATGTCCCTTACCTCTAGGGATCCTGTGACCTACCTCACAGGATTATGAGGTTAAGTGGTAAAAACAGATGAAAATCACTTAGGAAATGCAAAAGCAATTTAGAAGACCTGTCACACTTAATCTAATCATACCCATCAAAATGTGATTTGCATGTGTTTGAATGAGTATATCATCTATTCTCCAGAAATTAGAGAGCTTACATTCCTGCATGTGAAAATGATTTTTCACCCTATACACCCTCCCGACCAACCAAATAGTTCTCTTACATAGTCTCAGCAGAAAACTAACCTGCGAATGATTTAACAGGACTTTCGACTCTGAAAAATCCAGCATCAAACACAATTTTATCAACCGCCTCTGGCATTACAGAGGCTGCTGCCTCAGCACGTTCTTCCAGCTTAATTCTCTCCCTCATTGCATTTTTTATGGCTGCTAGGCGATTTCTAGCTGCAATCCTTCCACCATCATCCTGTTTTGGTTTACTTGCTGTATCCGAGACAACTTTTCTCTGCAAAAAGAAATGATATTTATTAAAGCTACTCATTACCATCTTACAAGAAAAACAAAGCATACCTAAAATATTCCACACATTCATCATATACTTAATCAAGTTTCTAGTGTAAGCAAAAAATGCTGGGGGTCAAAAGGTAAAGGACAAAGTTTTTGCACTCAAGGAGTTCATAGCTTCACAGTGCAAGAGCTAGATAACAATACTTAGAAGGATAAATGTCATGTTAGAGACAAATTCAGAAGGCTATAGGAGAACACAAGGACAACACCTAAATTAATCTTCAGAGGCCTCAAGAAAGGCTTATAGGAAATAGCACCTAAGCTGAAATTATAGTCATCCAGGCTAAAAAATGGGGTGAGGAAAGGACCAGGTATAGAGGATAGCATGTTTATATAACCACAAGTGAAAGAAAGCACAGAGGAATTAGCAAGAGATAAACAACAGCTAGGTTATAAAATTCCTTGCATGTAACCATTTTAAGGAGCCATATTTATACAGAGGAAAAAGAAATAGAGATTATTTATGATTTTTAATCAGGAGATTAACATTATCGGATTTGGATTTTAGGACGGTCACTCTGGCTACGGCCTGGAGAATAGACTGGAGGGTTACAAACCAGTCAGGAAGAGAAAGCTGCAATGACACTGGGAAGATGATGGTAGTTCAAATGAGGAAGAAATAAAAAAAAAAAAGAGGTGAAGAGATATTTAAGAGGTACAACTGAGAGATCTTAGTGTATAAGATGTGTGTGGGGTGGAGACAGTGAAATAAAGAAGGGAAAGAACCAAAGATACCAAGATTTCTATATTGGACACCTGATGGAATGGTAATACATTCTCTGAGATGGGAAACATCCGTGTGTGTGCAGATTTCAGTCTAGGATATACTAATTTTAAGGTATACTGAGTCAGGCTATATACAGAACAAGAGCTTAGCAGTAAGTGTGCAAGTTGGTTTGAAATACAGATTTGGAATCATCACAGGGTGGGGAATTGCACAGGAAAAACATGACAGGAAGCGAATTGAGGTAAAAATTCTTAATATCACAAACACTGAAGGGATACATGAAAAAACAGAAACTTCCAAATATGACTGAAGAATGGGCCCAAAGGTAGGAAGAAAATCAGAATAGAATTTTAAGAAAGCAAGTAAGCTGTATTTAATACTGCACAGGGATTATTTTATAATTAAGTAAATATCTAGTAACTTCAGCACTTAGTGGATCAATAACCCTGGTGATAACTATTCTAGGGCATGGAGAGGGGTGAAGCTGAATTGTAGTGTGTTGGAGAGATAAGTGGGAATCAAAGACCAGTACAGACAACTGTTTCAGGAAGCCTGTCTGTGAGTGGGAACGGGGGTACAAATAACTAGAGGGAGGTGTGGACATCACAGGTTTAGTTGTTTTTTTTTTTTTTTTTTTTAATGTAAACAAAGAGAAGACCCTTAAATATGTCTATGAAAGGGAGAAAATAAGCCGAATTCAAATAACTGAATGAGAGGTCAATGAATAAGAGGTAAGAGGGAATGTTATCAGAGTACAGGTAAAAGGTTAGTTTCACGGTATTTGTTTGAGAATTTAACAGTGGACTATAAAATAAAGTAGGAGGAGAGAGACACCTGGTGATAAGAGACCGAAGTACAAGGCTCTGATACAATGCTTAATTGTTGCAGTGATTATCTGTGTCACTGATGATATTAATGTTTCCAGGACTAAGTACTCAATAAGAAGAAGCCACAATAGCTTCAAAATGCTCAAACACCCTTCACTATTTAGCAGATCTGAAATTCATTCAACCAATTTTATCATTATCCTAGGGTCCTTGTCATGAGACTTCATTACTAAAATAATTTTATAATAAGGTTCTTTCAATACTCTAATATCTTAAATTCAACACAGCTTTTATTTGCATTACACAGTATAAAGTACCAATCTAGAAACCCCATTTTATAAAGGCATTTTTCTAAAATAGCTAAAAGAAAACTGGCAATGCTCCAAGGCAGTTAGATAAGTATCCATTTGGACCGAAAACTTGGAGGTAAAACATTACTAGAACAAATAATGCTACAAACATGTAAGAATGGAATCTATCATGTTAACAAAGCCAATTTTACAGAGAAAAGTAATAGGAAATTTTACAAGATAAAATACATGGAAGAAAGCAGAGGTTCTAAAGAATCTACTGTTCCTCTTTTCTATTTTAAAAAATTCTTTCAATTTTGAAATATATCACACAAAAGAGTATATGAAACAGAGAGACAGCATAGCCTAATGGTTAAGAACATGGGAGAAGGTGTGTCACGAAACCCAGCTCCACCTTGGGCAAGTGCTTTAATCTTTCTGGGCCTGATTCCTGAACTATGAAATGGGAATAACAACACCTACCTCACAAAACTGTTGTGGAGATCAAATGAATTTATACATGTAAGGTACTTGGAACAATATCTGGTACACATTAAGTATATCTAAACTATCTACTACTGCTAGTAGTACAAAAATACATACAAGCATAGTTTAAAGAATTAAACAAATATGCACATACCCACTATTAAGCATCTCAGAAGCACTCAGGCTGCCCCAATGTAATCACAGCCCCTATACTTCTCCCTCCAGAAATAACCACCCTGAATTTTGTGCTGATCATTTCCTTACTCTTTCTTCAAAGACAATCGGAACATTGTAAGTAATATATGAAACTTACTTTGTAAAATGAAGAATATGAAGCTAAATGCTTTTAAAAATAAAAATTCATTAAAGTAGACAAGACTATATTAGAAAACCACAAATTTACCCGAAAGACTTTTTTGCTTGTAATGTAATTGTTTTGCCATCCAGATTCCTCAAGTTTGGTCAGATTGTTGAATTTTTGGTTTACATCTTCTATCTGTTAATAGAGCACAAGTTGATCAGATTAATGCTAACCACATTCATATTACAAACTAATGAACTGAAGCTTTGAAAAAATTGAGTGACTTGGACTAGTGACATATAAAATTAGACTAAGTAATTCTCAATTTAGTATTCAAATAGTAAATTCTTATGGTAAACCTGTTCATTATTATTTTTGGTCTTGTAAACCTCCAAAATCTATATAAATGATACTATGAATGAATAAATTTCCTACATTATTTTTGACCATTAAAATGGTAGGAGTAATATCCTAAATTACACAATCTCTGTCTCTTTTTTTTTTGTATGTGGGTAGTTCCCTGGCTGGGAATTGAACCCAGGCTGCAGCGTTGACAGCGCTGAAGCCTTAGCCACTATACCACCAGGCAACCCCTCTTTTTTTTAAAAAAAATAGTGTATTTATTCTCCTACTGAAGGATATATTAGTTGCTTCCCAGTTTTGGCAACTAAGAATAAAGCTGCTGTAAACATCTGTGTACACCTTTTTGTGTAGACATATGTTTTCAACTTTTGGGGGTAAATACCAAGAAGTATTAACTGCTGAATTATATGGTAAAAGTATGTTTACTTTGTAAGAAACTGCCCAACTGTGTTCCAAAGGGGCTGTACCATTTTGCATTCCCACCAGTAATGCTCCCTATCCTCACCAACATTTGATGCTGTTTGAATTTTTGCCAATATAATGGGTGTGTAGTGGTATATTATAGCAGTTTTAATTGGCAATTCCTTAAGGATATTTGAGGTTGAGCATCTTACTTTCCATATGCTTACCTCCCATAATATACCCTCTTTGAAGGTGAAATGCCTTTTGCCTGTTTTTATCAGATTATTTGTTTTCTTATTGAATTTTAAGAGGTCTTTGTCTCTTTTGGAAAACAGTTCTTTATCAACTGTGTCTTTTGTAAATATTTTCTCCCAAACTGTGGCTTGCCTTCTCATTCTCTTGACACAATCTCATTTTAAAGGATTCAAATAATGTACTAGTAGGATGGGAAAGTATGATCCCCATTCTTCTGGTATTTCCAGTTTCCTCCAAAGTAGAAACCATGTCAGCAGTTTGGTAAACATGCTCTGAGTCTCCTTACTATGCATTTATACAAGGGCTGTCTGGAAAGTACCCAACCACGTAATATGAAAAAACAGAGGCATTTATCTGGATTTTTTCTGGATAGCCCTTATACACATAGGTACTCTCAATCACGCTCTCTCAAAAATTTAAATGTCAAAAGGACTCAGGATCACACTTACGACTAATTGATTTTTAACAAATTGAATAAGGACAGTGTTTTCAACTAATAGTACTAAGAAAATAGCCACAAGAAAAAAGGTGAATTTGGACTCTTTCTTATACCACATACAAAAACCAACTTCAGATGGATCATAAACCTAACTGTAAGAGCTAAAACTACAACACTTTTAGAAGAAAGTAGAAAAAAATCTTTGTAACCTGTTAGGCAAAAAGAGTTCTTAGCTATGATGCCAAAATCACAATAAAAGAAAAAAACTGATAAATTGAACTTCATCAAAATTAAAAATGTTTGCATTTCAAAAGACACCATTAAGAAAATTAAAAGACAAGCCATGAACTGGGAGAACATATTGCAAATTATATTTCTGATAAAGGACACTTAAAACTCAATAATAAAAAGACAAACCTAATTAAAAAATAGGTCAGCAGATTGAATAGACATTTCATAAAAGAATACATATGAATGGCTACTAACAACATGAAAAGATGCTTCACATTATTACTTATTAGGGAAATGCAAATGAAAACTATGGGACACTTCACACCCAAAAAGATGGCTATACTAAAAAAGACAGACAATAACAAGTACTGGTGATGATGTGGAGAAACAGGAACACTCATGCATTATTGGTGTGAATGTAAAACGGTGTAATTACTTTGGAAAACAGTTTGACACTTTCTTAAAAATTTAACCATAAATTTGCCATAGGATCCAGGAATACCTAGGTAACTACCCAGGATAAATGACAACATAAGTCTGCACTAAGATTTGCATGTGAACATTTACGGATTATTCATAATCACTAAATAGTGAAAACAACCTAAGTGTTCATCAACTGGTGAATAAAGAGTGAAATATCCATACAACAAACTACTACTCAGCAATGAAAAGGAATAAAATACAAAGTACAGATACTAAGTGAAAGAATCCAGATACAAAAAACCACATATTGTATGGTTCTATTTAATATGAAATGTCCAGAAAAGGCAAATCTTCAGATAGTAAGTACATTAGTGGTTGCTTGGGAATGGGAGTAGCAAAGGAATTGACTTCAAATAAGCAGAGGGATTTTTCTATGGTGAGACTGCCTCATTAACAACTTCGCAATGCCTGGCACACAATAGGAACTCAGTAACTGCTAGATGAACTGAACTACTGAAGTCTAGATTTACTCCTTTTCTCATTATAGACTCTTCTTCAACAGTTGACTATGTATTATCTCCATTTCCAACCCACATAGAAAAGATCCTGAAATATGGAGAAGATGAGGATACCAGTCATAAAATTTGGACAGTATTTTATAGTTTACAAAGGTGCTAGTATCTCATTTAATATGACTAATATCTCATTTTAAAAAACAGATTTAAAAGTTAATGTATTCAAAATACTTAGCCACATACCTGAAAACTAACCATATCCCAAAATCCATCTAGATCTGTGCAGGTAGTCTCCTTTTTACCTCGTTTATATTCACAATCATCCACTAGTCCTTCAAACTGTTTGAACCTTTCTTTCATAAGGAGTCTTGTTTGACCAACAGCTGTGCGAATAAGATCTTTAGCTAAAGGAAGTAAAAGGTGGTTTTTAAAAGTTAAAGAACAAAAACAGAACTTTTCAGCTGATAAGACCTCACCCCAAATATCCTAGGGCTTACAGAACTGAATTCTTTAAACTTTAAAGCAAGACAAAGAAATACATACTATAAAATGTTGTCATATGAATACTGAGCATAAACTCTCTACTTCATTTATTTATTTAACCATGTGATAAAGCTTTATTGAGGAGAACAGAAGTTCTAGAATAGCCTCATAGGATTCAAATGTATGAAATTGCATAGAAAAAATATAATTTCTAGGTTCTGGTGATAACATCACACAACCCTTTGGATTAATTACCCCTTAAATCACAGGGAAAATGAGCTGTATATTATTTTATATAATTAGAGTGAAACTTATATAGTTAGGTAATACAAAGATGATGAGCAGATACTAACTTCCCCTGATGCTCTTCTATTTCCAGCTTAACTTTTTTTTTATCTGCTTTAAATATTGCTAAAAATGAGCAATGTTCTCACACATATTGCTACACAGCAAACAGATTTCTACCTTTTCTTGTATTTTATAAGACTTTAACCTCAAAAAACTCATTGCACATCAATATTTAAGAAGAAATTCACACTGACAGCACACAAATAATTTTTCTAAACAGCTTCCCCAAATAAGTAAGATTAAGGAACTTTTCAGAAAATCTGTTCCATATGGATTTAGGTAATTTTAATTCAGAAAATATTTTTGTATAATTAAACAATACCAAATATGGATGTCACTCATAAAGTCATATTTAAAAAATCTAATGATAAAACAGACAAATGTCTAACTCTCAGGAATGATAGTCAATATCCTAATTATTTACATATTTTAAGTCATATATCATTTTAGCATAGAGACGGCGAACACGTTGGGATATGAAAAATTCTACTTTGAGTAACAATGAAAGTATAAATTTGGACAACACTAGATTTTAATGTTTTAGATAAATTTAACCATATTAAAATAAAACTAAGACATAAAAAAATATAAATGTTCCCTCACCATCATCTGGAATGTCCAATTCAAGCTTCCTGTCCCACTCAAGGCAGCGTGAAGTTAATTTCTCAGTTTCTAACCGGAGAATATTTCTAAAATTATGACATACATTTCAGTTTTATAAATGTCCCTCATTAAACTAAAAAGCTTCTGCACAGCAAAGAAACCATCAACAAGGCAAAGAGACAGTCAACTGAATGGGAGAAAATATTTGCAAATAACGCATCAGATAAGGGTCTAATATCTAAAATATATAAAGAACTAATAAGACTTAACAACAAAAAAACAAACAACCCAATTAAAAAGTGGGCAGAAGAACTAAACAGACACTTCTCCCATGAGGAAATACAAATGGCCA
>PVJL010001717.1:113862-239960 GCA_004026885.1 Lyroderma lyra | reverse complement strand
GTGCGTGTGCGTGTGTGTGTGTGTGCGCGCGCGCGTGTGTGTGCGTGTGTTCACTATGTGTATAACAGTTTGTCTACTCCTGCTCCCCTCAGCTAGGATGAAGGGGATGAGTCACAAAAACAACATGCCTTCCCAGGCCCTTCTTCTGTGGGTGAAAAATACAGTAGTTCCCTCTATCCTTTCACTTTCCTCTGTTTCGTTACCTGTGGTCAACCTCAGTACAAAAATATTTAATGCAAAAATTGCAGAAATAAACAATTCGTAAGTTTTAAATTGCATGTCGTTCTGAGTAGCGTGATGAAATCTGGTGCTGCCCATCAGGGACGGGAGTCATCCCTTTGTCCAGCGTGTCCATGTTGTAGACACTGCTCACTGCTAGTCACTAAGTAGCCATCCAGGCCAAAACATTGACTATAGTGGTGTCATAGTGCTCATATTCAAGTAACTATTAATTCGCTGAATAACGCCACATTCACTTAACGTCTATTGGAGAATTTTGTTATAATTGTTCTATTTCATTATTAGTTTTTAATCTCTTGCTGTGCCTCCCTTATACATTAAACTTTTAATAGGTATGTATACACAAAAAAATCCTAGTGTGTGTTGGGTTTGGCGCTGTATGCAGTTTCAGGTATCCACTGGGGCTGTTGGAACGTATCCTCTATGGACAAGGGGGGCATCGTATACTTTGAAAGAGGTCTTGGAAGGTACCTGAATAGGTACCTACTACATTTCATTACCTGGCTTCCCAATGCATACATTCCCTTGTTCCCATATAACCAATTCCAAGGATGCTTCCACATATCATGATCCCCATGATTACACAATTTATACACTAAATTAAAAGACTCACTGAAAACTAACCAAGCTAAAATTCGCCAGTAAAGGAAAAAGAGATGACAGAACGAAAATTTCACTTAGGGGAAAATTAATGTAACTGCAGGTCTATACTATAAACAGATCATATTCCGCATCCTCTGGATAGGATAATGAAATATATTTGGGAGCAGAGAAATCCATGGGAAATAATTTGTCACATCCCATTCAGGGTATTAGAGCACTTAACTTGGCCAGGAAATCTGACTCCCTGTCCCAGGCTGGCTGGGCGTTTTTCTCCAGTCCAGAATTATCTATAGGTCCCTCATTAATAGAGCACTAGGAATAATTGATAAGTGTATGCATGTGTCTGCGCTTCATAGCAATTCAGTTCTTGGCAGCACGGATAGTCATTGTACTTTGGCCTGGTTTTAGCCTGGGTGACACTCCCGATCAGTTTGAATCAAACAATTACTCTCTAAACTTGGGGTTTTTCTGGATACTTCAATCCTTTTGAAACCTCTCCATTCACTTTAGAAATTCCATTAATTTGCTAAAAGCCAGTTTTAGGAATATTTGTCTCTAAAGCCATCCTCCCCAAACTCTGTTTACCAACCTAATTTGTTTGTTTACTTTGAGGATCAAGCCCACTTGCATTGGATTAATCTCAACTATTAGGACCTGTTCATCCACATTGCATGTTGTTCTGCACTTAATGGCCCTTGTCTAAGGGCAGGGATAAAGAAAAATGGATTAGGAAGCAGATGGGGCTTTTTCTTGACTAATTTACCTTTGTTATATCACCAGTTACTGCATGAGAAATTCCAAATCCAGAGGTAGAATAAGATAGTAGAAGATGACTCTTTCCTGAAGCTGGGGCACAATGGGTAAAAATAAAGGGGGAAGATGTGGTTCATTTGGATGATTTCAATTTGACCCAGAAAGAAAATTTCCAAGAGGCAATGTTTTGTTTGAAATGAGAAACTAGACTAGAGGTAGGAGATAGAGGTAGGAGATTGGTACTGAAGAGGTCGTTTTGACACCTAATCACAACAGTTTTACAACAGAAAATTTAAAGACACTTAAGCTCAGCGAGGAAGTAAATCAATGAGGAGAGTGTTGGAGACTCAAATAAGGCAAGTAAATAAGCATGTAATGTAGATATTAAAATGCCATAAAATATTGGTTTTAATTTTTATAATCATCATAATAACTATTCTTATTATAAAAAATAGAGAAAAAATACAGAGAAGAGTTACAGGAGATTAATGACAGTTAAAATGCCAAGAGAGAAGAATGTTTTTAGGAGAGTTTCTAGTATCAACTATGCTCTAGAAGTATCGATGATGCTGACAGAAAGTCGTGGGATGCGGTAAACAGGAGAGGTCACTAGTAATGATGGTAAGGGCAAGAGTCAGATTATCATAATGAAACATTATGATAAAAATGAAAGTGAGACATCATGGACGTTTGTTTAGGTTGTTGGCATAAAAAGGAGAGGGTGCTATTGATTGGTAAGTAGAAAGGGTATTAAAATGAAGTGGAAAAGTATTAACCAGGGAAAATGAAATCTTTTAAGTTGGAAGGGAAGGAAAAGAATGGGATAGAACTTGTCATAACAAAAAATTAAACAGTTGAAAGGTGGTGAGGAGGGAAGATAAATTTATAACGAAAACAGGAAGGGGTATGAAAGTTTTCCAGGAATTATTCTTTGTCTGAACTCAGTCAGAGATGGTGTGAAGCCCTCTGCCTCCCGTAAGAGCTTGCCCTCTGCCAGATGTTACTAGCTAATAGACATTATCTCACCATTTCATAGATTTTCATATTCTTTCAAACATCAATTGAAACTCGCCACCTTGCTTTGGCTTCTATTTACTTCCTATTTCCCTAGCCATCTCACACTCTATTTTATTATCATAGAGAATTGTGTCATAGGCACATGAACAGGGTGAAGCAATGTGAGCCACATGACCAGTAACGTAAGTGGTGCAGGCATGGAATGGTCACTCTTACTCAATGCTTAAATATATGTAAGACCATTTCTTTCAAAGCTGTCCGTAAAGCCTGTATGATAAATTACACCAGAAACACAAGTGGAAAAGAAAAATAATATTTTATTTTGTTAAGGTAGGGTTTTAAAGTCAAGGTTATTTTTCTGAAATGTATTATCATATGAAGTGTTTTTTGTTTTGTTTCTTTGGCTCAAGTTCAACAGGCTTCACAAAATCAATTTCAAATTCATTTATTGTCATCTCTCCCCACTCCCCATCCACTACCAATGTCAAAAGAGGTGACAAAAACAGAAATTTTAGGTTAAAAAAACAGAATGTATGATTAAAGCATTTATAGAGGTTATCATAGGAGAGTCTATTTTAAAAACTCCGATTTTCATACGTACAATGTAGACATAATGGATGTAAACTTAGTGCAAGTACCTTTCCAATCCTAATTAGAATTTAACAAAAACACAATCATTTTTGTTTTCCTTTGGAGCTATGAGAAGTCTGCAACAGAAATTATATTTTGGATAAGGGTGCAAGACAGTTATTTGGAAAAAATTAATCATAGCCATTATAATGACTTGATCTGAAAAATATTAATAGATGGTCTTTAAAATAAGCTTTGTACTTAATCCACCTGAATCCAGCTTTCTTTTGTGCAGTCCCCACAGGGATGTTTTGATATGGTTTATGTTATATTCTTGTGTTTGTTGTTTCATAACTATACAATGACCACAGAGTAGATTTTTGTTCGCTCTATTTTCTCACACCCTGGATTGATTCACACAACTTGAGGCAGCATGTAGAGAAGGTTTCATTAATTTCAGACAGGTCAAGGGATTGAAGAAACATATAAGGTGTTAATTGAAAATACCAGGTTTTGTGCTGTCTCCTTCTTAATTTCCCAGGCTAAAAGCTTGCTGGGTTTTTCTCTTTTGTCATATACACATGTCTAGAGTATTTTTTTAAATTAGCTTTGGGTTGCTGAATAGTTGAAACATCATATTGAAACTTGTCTTAAGCCAAATTATTATAAAGCATTTGATTGTGTGAATGTTTCATTCCTTTGCAACATCTTTTATTTAGATTAGTTAGGTTGAAAGATTAATTCAGGTTCACTTAATCCAGGGTGTGAGGGGATAAAATAATTGTTCTCCCATCATCTCCTCTGTTAATGCAAGGAGACAAAGAAGTATTTTTCTTCCTTTGTTCTTTCCCTCATCTGCCTCCTCTTCTCTAAGTCTCTTTAATTTTTTTGTTAGTACTAGTAGAAACAGTTCTAGTTTCTCATTTCCCTTTTAGTATCTGCTTTAGACCTAAATTGTTCCTAGAACTTTCTGTAGGAAAAATGGAGTTACAAAGGTGGCCTTTTTCCTACTTGCTCAATCTGTCTCATCAAGGACTACTCAGATGGCTGTCACTTTACTAATTTACTTTTATTTTTTATTTTTTTAATTCATTTTTATTGATAGACTTTTTGGGGTGACATCTGTTAGCAAGAATTACATAGGTTTCAGGCATACAATTTGATTCATTATAATCATTAAAGTTATAGATGCTCATGGCACAAAAAGCCACACAAAAATTAAATTTGTAAAATAAAACAAAAATATTTACAACTTGCTATCAGCTTAAAATAGATTGTTATAAATGTTTTATATAAGACCATTGTAATCACAAAGAAAACAGACACACACACACACACACACACACACACACACACAGAAAGAGAGAAAAAAAAGTATATCACTACAAAATCAATGAAACACAAAGGAAGGTAGCAGGAGAGGAAAAGAGGAACAAAAAATCTACAGGAGAAAAAATGAACAAAATAGCAATAGTAAATTCATCATTATCAACAATGACTTTAAATGTAAATGGATTAAACTCCTCAATCAATAGACAAAGAAAGGCAGGATGAACTAAAAAACATGCTGTTTATGAGAGACTCACTTTAGATTTAAGGAAACACATAGGCTAACTGTGAAAGCATAGAGAAGACATTTGGTTGCAGTGACAACCAAAAGAGAAAGAGTCAGCTATATTTATAGCAGACAAAATAGACTTTAGGTCAAAAAGTGTTACAAGAGACTAAAAAGGACATATTATATTTATAAAGTGTCAGTTCAACAGGAAGATACAACAATTATAATATAAATATATATGTACCCAGCATGATAGCACCCAAATACATGAAGCAAATGCTGATAGAACAAAAGGCAGAAATAGAGAGCAACACAATAATAATAGATTTCAATACCCCACTTTCAATAAAGGATAGAACATTCAGACAGAAAATCAGTAAAGAGCTGATTTGAATGATAATTTTGATCAAACTGACCTAACACATATATACAGAATATTGCATCCAACAGAAGCAGAATACACATTTTTCTTAAATGCACATGGAACATTCTCCAGGGCAGATTACATGTTAGGTAACAAAACCATTGTTAACAAGTTTAAGAAGATTGAAATCATGCCGGTACCTTTTCTGACTATGGAATAAAACTATAATAGAAGTCAATAGCAGAAGGAAAACTTTAAAATTCACAAATAGGTGGAAATTCACACACATTTGTACAACCATTTGGTCAAAAAAGAAATCAAAAGGGAAATTATAAAATATCTTGAGACAAATAAAAATATAAACAAGAACACAGTGTACCACAACTTGAGGAATATAGCAAAAGCAATACCAAGAGGCAGGTTTAGAGTTGTAAACGCCTATACAGGAAAAAAAAAGTAACTTAAACAACCTATCCTCAATGAACTTAAAAGAAAAAACTAAACCCAAAGTTAGCAGAAAGAAAGAAATAATAAAGGTGAGAGCAGAAATAAATGAAATAGAGAATACAGAAGCAATAGGAAAAAAAATCAACAAAATTAAGACTTGGTTTCTTGAAAAAGTTAACAAAATTGACAAACTTTTAGCTAGAGAAGAAAAAATGAGAATACTAAAATAAAATTAGAAATGAAAGAGATGACATTCCAACAGATGCCACAGAAATAAAAAATGTATTATAAAAGACTACTATGAACTACTATATGCCAACAAATTGGATAATCTAGAAGAAATGGATAAATTCGTAGAAACATACAACTTAGCAAGATTGAATCATGAAGAAATAGAAAATCTGAGCAGATCCCAACCAGTATAAAGATTAACCAGTAATAAAAAATATCCCAACAAAGAAAAACTCAGGACCAGACGGCTTCACTGGAGACCTCTACCAACATTTAAAGAAGAATTAATAGCAAACTTTCTGAAACTCTTCCAAAAATTGAAGAGGAGGGAACACTTCTAATCTCATTTAATCAAGTCAGCATTACTCTGTACCAAAGGCAAACGCAGACATGTCAAGAAATGAAAGCAACAAACCAGTATCCCTGATGAATATAGATGTAAAAATTCTCAACACAATCATAGCAAACTGAATTTAACAGCATATTTAAAAAATCGTATATCGTAATAAGTGGGGATTATCCCTAGAATGCAAGGATGGTTCAACATACGGAAATTAATCAATGTGATACAACACATTAACAGACTGAAGGATAAAAATCATGTAGTGATCTCAAAAGATTCAGAAGAAGAATTTGACAAAATTCAACATGCTTTCATGACAAAAACACTCAACAAATACACATAACCTGATTTTAAAATGGGCAAAAGAGTAGAATAGACATTTATCCAAAAAAAGATATACATAGCCAATGGGTATAAGAAAATATGTTTGACACCACCAATCATCAGAGAAATGCACATGAAAACCACAATGAGATATCACTTCACTTCTGTTAGAAGGGACATCATCGATAAACCAACAAAATACAAGTGCTGGAGAGGGTGTGGAGAAAGGGAACCCTGGGGCACTAGTGATGAGATTGCAAATTGGCGCAGCCACTATGGAAAATGGTATGGAAGTTCTTCAAAAATTTAAAAATAGAGCTACCATACAGTCCAGCAATTTTACTTCTGAGTATTTATCCGGAACTGAATATAAGACAAATAAGAGAAATCTGCACTTCCATGTTTATTGCAGCATTATTCACAATAGCCAAGAGTTGGAAACACCATGTGTCCATTGATGCAAGAATAAAGAAAATGTAATATCAACATACAGTGGAATATTATTCAGAATTAAAAGAAGAAACTCCTCTCATATGCTACAACATGGATGCATCGTAAGGACACTATGCTAAGTGAAACAAGCCAGTAACAGAAGCACAACTAGTGTAAGATTTGCTCCTATGAGGTATCTAAAATAGTCAAACTCATAGAACAGAAAGTAGAATGGTGGTTGTCAGGGCTGGGAAAAGAGGAAATGGGAAGGTGCTATGTAATGGGTATAGAGTTCCAGTCAGACAAGGCAAAAACGTTCTTGAGATCTGCTGTGCAACAACGCACGTACAATGACCGATACTGTATTGTACACTGAAAATTTGTTAATAGGGTAAATTTCATCTTAGGTGTTTTTACTGCAATAGAAGAAAGATTTTTAAATTTGAAACTAATTGAATTTTTCATAGTTTAGTATGTATTCAATGTTCTACGGAAATGTTCTATAAATGTTTGAAAAAGTATATTTTATTTTTAATTAATCAATAAATGTTACTTAATCCTATGAATTATATTATTAAACCATCTGTATCATAATCCTGACAACTGCATGTTACAGATTGAAAGTAGATTGTGAAAGTCTACAATTATATTCCTGTTAATTCTTCCTTACTTTTTCAAATAACTTTTGTTTATCTATCTTTACATAATCTGTCCAACTTCCTTCGGTGTGCCTTTACCTTCTCCTTTGTTTTCTATTTATCCTGCTGCTCCAGGCTCTTCCCTCTTCCTTCTGTCCTTCCTTGCTCCTCTCCCTCCCACTCTCCCTCACCTCCTCCCTTGTTTTGCGCTGTCTCAATATATTTTTAACTATTTTAATTCCTTTTTACCTTATTTTTGCTTCAATAACCTATAGCCTATTTTCATGTATTGTCAAATTTAAAACTCTACCTTTGCCATGTTTTGTGCTTTCTAGTTTCTATTTTTCTGTCTTTTGATGTATTTTCTTTAATAATGTGGGAAGTACATATCCTGTTCTAAATCCCACTTCTGATTGCTTATAGTTTAACAAGTAAATACATAATCCTCACTTTTCCATTATTTAAAATCAAGAACCAAGCAGAGATGACTCTTCTTTTGTTCTGAGGAATTTGTCATCATTCTAATCCTCAATATGATCTTCAGAGGCTGAATAATATAGAAATATGGTGTGTGTGTGGGTTTGTATATTTGTCCATATATATATTATAAATGTATTTGAAGAAGTTGTACTAATTGGTTTTAATACCACAGCTTTCTCATTCTTGATCTGTTGATTTTGATAATCTCTTTGAAAGCAACAACATGTGTGAATAATTTTTTTTCTAGAGAGGATTTGTAAATGGCATAGCTTGAAAATGTTCTCTTTCATTGTCTTTGGGTGTTTAATGTTGTAGGGAAAGTTAAGGCTAGCCTGATTTTTTTGTTCTGTGTCAGAATCTCTGGTATTTGTGAAAGTTTGTTTGTTTGTAGTTGTTATCTTATATTGGGCTTTAATAGCTTGGCTTCAGTCAGGTATGTGACTTTTTTATTAAGCATGTCTATCAAAGGGCACTTGGGTTTTTTGCATGACTTGGCTACCGTGAACAGTGCTGCGATGAACACTAGGGTACATAAATCTTTGCGAACTAGGGTAAGGAAAGCATTATTTTGGTCAGTTGGTTTTGAGAAGGCTCCTATGCATCTCCTAGCTAAGAGCAAATATTAGAGCTGAATCAAGGTTACTTTTTTCCTTCTTCATAGGTTTTTGGTTTTCTGTATTATTCTTGGTTGACCCATAGAGTATACATATGTAATCTAAGAATATATTTATTAATGCATAAATCTCAGTGATAAATTTAGTAGAAAATCTCCCTAGACTTTACATATGTTCTTCTAGAAGTTTTCTTTCATACTTCTGTTGCTAGTTTTTGACTTTTTCCCTCATGAGATATTTTAATTGTAATTTGCAAGTATTGCTGCTTTCCCCTGGGTTCCCTAGAAAGTAGAGACATGAACAAAAGTTTCACTCTAGAAAAGTTTCTTGCAATTAAGCCAGGAGTCCCAGAGCAGGTTAGGGAATGCAGCACAGGCCTGAAGCCAGGTGCTATTGAAATGCTCCTACTTGAAACTGGTCAGTGTCCATGAAGAGCTAGTCAATGAGTGGTGGGTAGAGAAGTCTACAACCAAGGCTCAGAGGATGTGGACTGGTGGGTGAGAAGGGCCTACTTGGGATATAGCAAGCTCTTAGGAAAGATCTGAGGAAGCATCACACACAGTAATCTGGGATAGAGATCATTGTTTTCAATTAGACTTAGCATTACACCCTGGATTCTAATAAAATTGAAATAGCTAACATTTCTCAGAAGTTCACTAGTGTGCTAAGATTTTTCATTTCCTGTTATTGTGAGAATTAGAGAATCCACATCTATTAAACTCCCCTGGTGTGAGCCCACACACCCAATCACCTCTCCCACAATTCTGACTGGAGGCCCTCATCATATTTCCAATGTGAAATACATTCTGTTTTCATGAAATTCATTAAATGGATAGAGGGGACACAGAGACTCTGTACATGGGAATATAAGTGTAACTCAAGCAAAAGGCTGGCAGGTAAGAACTGAGGATACTGGGCTCTTGGGAAAGAGAAGCAGGAAGACTGAAGACTCCCAGAGGCCCGCATTAGGGGCATTATCCCTCTGCTGCCTGCCTTTTCACAATAATAAATGAATCCTAAAGATAAGAGAGCTGTTTGAAATCTGGCATTCAGAGTCATGCAAGGGGACAACAAACTACTAAAATGTTTGTATGCTGTTTTCTATATAACCATCAACTTTAAGCTCTTTCTCACTGCCTGTGATACCCAATGGTGTTGTTGTGCCCCAAATAATTGTATGGCTGTTACTATTAGCCTAAGTAGATCCAACTATTGGTAAGATTTTACAGTATTATAAACCTACATTTATATATGTGTTATAAAGTGATTTTTAAATTTTGAATTCATTTTAGATTTACTAAAATCTTGCAGAGATAGTATGGAGAGCATGTTTATCTCTTACCTTTCTTCCCTTAGTATTAACACCTCAAATAACCTTTATCCAATATTGCCTGGAAATCATCATACCTTTCTTTGAGACTCCATACCTTCTATTACACTCCTTATTTTAACTTCCATTTTTCTACTAGCTTCCTTACTCCATTCCAGGACCCCGCATTGCATTAAGTTGCCATGGCTCCTTCGTCTCCTTCCGTCTATGACAATCCCTCAGTCTTTGTCTTTCACAAACTTGATACTTTGAAAGAATACTGATTAGTTACTTTGGAGAATAACTCAGTTTTTCATCTGATGTTTGCTCCTGCTTAGTACAAACTGACGCCTTTTTGACAAGAATACAAAAGAAATAATGTTATGTCCTTGTAAGTGCATAGAGGTGATTTTTAATCTTTTTGTAAAGTTAAGTTGCTCAGACTGTGAGTCTATAGTCAATGCTCAGGGATGTTGTATGTAGGTTTCTTGGCTTTGGATGTGATATTGAGGCAAATGACTTCTAAGATCCCTTTCTATTGATCAGATTCTATCAATCTAGTTCATCCAATCAACCAGCAAATATTTAGTGAGAAATCATTATGTGCCAGGCATTGGAACACAAATACATTAAAAAAAAAAAAACTCCAGTATTCCAGGAATATACATAAACAGATACATACGTCTATATAGCAAAATAAGTCTATTAACAGAAGTCTAAATTTCTTAGGGAGCACAAACGAGTTTGGGGTTAAGAAAAGTAAGATGGGAAATTGTGTGTGTTTTTTCATACCACCAAGCAATTCTCCTCCACCAGCTGGGTGGCCTGTGATTCAAACCAGTTGTGATACTGACTGGAGTTAGTGCCAGATCCCACAGGATCTGGGATCAGTACTGCAATACTGTCCCTTCCTACACACTCCAACTCCCTCAGATGCCAGTCAAAAACAGTTCACACTGTTGCCTGTGTTTCTGACTGACCAGTTGACTATAGGTAAGAAGTTACCATGATTGATCCCTTCCTCAGTTCAAAAAATTTGCAATAGTGACTCACAGAACTCAAACATTTACTTACCTTTACCAGGTTACATAAAAGAATATGGAAGACATGCTTAGCCCAAGGTATGTGGGGGAGGGAGCACCATAATCTCAGACTTCCCATGTATTCACTAATGCTTAGGCTCTCTCAGCCCTTAAGCTCTCCCAACCCTGTCCTCCTGGGTTTTTATGAAGGTGTCATTACATGGGACTGATTAGTTAAAGCAAGCTTGTCCAACTCATGGCACATGGGCAGACAGCTTGGAATGCGGCCCAATACAAATTTGTAAGCTTTCTTAAAACACTATGAATTTTTTTAAGTGCATCAGCTATCGTTAGTTTTAGTGTATTTTATGTGTGGCCCAAGACAATTCTTCTGCTTCCAAAGTGGCCCAGAGCAGCCAAAATGTTGGACACCCTGGATTAAAGCATTGGCCACCGGTGATTGAATTGAATCCCCAGTCCCTCCCTGCTTCCCTGGAGGTCAGGGGTGGGACTAAAAATTTCAACCCTATAATCACAGGTTGGTCCCCTTGTCAACCAGCCCCCTTCCCTAGGTTTCCTAGAGGCTTTCCAAAAGTCACTCATAAATATAGCAAAAGATATCTTTGCAGCTCTCATTCAGGAAATTCCAAGGGGTTTAGGAGGTTGATGCCAGAAATGGGGAAAAAGACCAAATCATATATTTTTTATTGTAAGTCACAATATCACAGGACTATAAGGGGAGACCATTCTTTTCTCCCTAATTCTCATCTTTACCCAAACTAGAAGGATTGTTCTCGAACACTTAGGGGCTCTCGAAATGGTGGGGAGGCACCTTCCTCTCTCTCCTTCCTCTTAACTGAGTTAGCTTATTAGTGAGATCGGTAAGAGTCTGACATTACCCAGGTCTCAGTGGATGTGCATTGGTCAGGATGTGCATTGATAAATGTGTTTTTGTTCATGTATGATCCAGACACTGGCTTTTTAGGACTATTGTCTTTGGAGGCAACAGGCTTTGTGTTCAGTTTTTATAAGGTCATTTTCTCAATGGACCAGCCTCTGAGCAAGAGTGAGAAAGCTGACTCTATCTATCTGGTATGTATGTTTCTAGTGGGCTTGTGTAGTAGGCAGTTATAGGAGATGCTGATGAATTCTCCAAACAAGTTTTATCATTAAACATGAATACTTTGATCATTATTTTGACTCGTGTATCCAATATCTATTGATTTGAATTTAAAGGAAGAAAGATATGTAATTAGAACTTGTAAACTCTAATAACTTTGATTTTCAGGATTCTACAGAGGCAGAGCTATTTGGACAAGGCAGAACTATTTGAAGAGAATGTAAGGGGTGGAAGACAGTTACACATTTTAGGCACAGGAGTGTTGGAGTATTTAGAAAAGTGGTCCATCATAGCATCTTTCTTCTCTACCTTAGGTTTGGAAAAAATTGTCAAATTAGACAATGGAATAGCAGATGGAGGACTAAATATACAAAAATAATATATTTTTATTACTGATTTATGTTGGAGAACATAGCTCAGTATAAGTCTGCTAAGTATGAAATTATTTCAAAATAAAATGGAATAAGAGGATATTAAATCAATGTGACCTCAGAAGAATGCAACTTAAGAAGTGAGACACTGCTTTTCTGGAAAATTCCTGGTTTACAGAGGACGAGACTTATCTCCTGACCAATGCACATCCACCGAGAATCTCTCCCCATCCTCAAGCCTGTGCACTTACTGCTTGGCCTGTAGCAGGACCTCCCCCTCTTTGTACTCCTTGTCCATAAATACAGCCCCAAACCTGCAGTGGACTTACCTGGAGCTTGCATTTCTCCAACTACAATTCCTCTGTTATTCCAGAATAAACTCAATTTCTCCTAATTTGAGCTTGCCTGAGTTGACTTCTTTATTTAGGGTGACATGAGAAATTCCCAGAATTACCCTGAATTACCCAATGGTCAAGGGCAGTGATGAGCTGGGGCAAGTATCTTGTCATGGGGTATATGCACGTGAACAGCATAATGTGTGTGTGTGGGGAAGGGATGGTGAGAAGTAATAGAACATGAGACCAGGAAGAAAAATTGGGAGAGAATTAGCTCTTTGGTAAAGGGATATATCTTGTATCATAGATTATTCTAGTTGCAGTATGAAAGATGCATTGACAGGAGGGAAGACAGAGGCAGGCAGCAGAGTTAGGGTACTATTTGTTGATCTACGAGTGAAATGATTAGTTTATGAACCAAGATAATGGAAGTGCAGGGAGAGTAAACAGATAGATTCAAGATAAATCAATACAGTAAAGTAGACCTGCTTGGTGAACACTTAGATGTGGAACTGAGGGAAAGGAAGAAGATTAAAAAGTAAACTAAGTCTCCAGCTTAAGGATCTGAAATAGGGAATGCTTTTTAAACTCCCATTGTGTGCTTGAATGAGCTGGGCACCTCTCATTGCTATTGGGGTTTAGCATACCAAGACAGAACATTCTTATATCTCTCCCAAATTTGAAAACCATTCAAGAATAAAAGACAGGAGTTAGTCACATGGAGTGCAGAATCTCTGCCAGGTGGATTTGCCCATGTTTTTCACCTGAATCAGATTTATCTACTGGCTCAACAGGACAATTATAGGCATTTATCACATGGTTTGAGAGAGACCAAGAACAAACCCCATCTAAAGGCAGGCTGTTATGAAAGAGAAAGAACCTAGAAGGCACTGACTTGAGTAGAGTGCTTCTCCTCTGTGGCACAGCTCCTCCACTGTAGTCATAGCTAGTCCTCACAACCAGTCAGCCCAAGTTGCAGTCCCTATATGCAAACAGGAGCCAAGGCTCAACTACAACAAGAGGGCACACACAACTCAAACAAGGAACCAGCTCAGGTGACTAAGGAGACTATGCTCCTAGGCCCTATAGGACTCCTGCTCAATAAGACCACTCTACCAAGACTGGAAGATATAGCAGCTCTACCCATTGCATAAAAATAAACACAGGGAGGCAACCAAAATGCGTAGACAAAGAAACATATCCTAAATAAAAGAACAATACAAAGATCCAGAAAAAGGACTAAACAAAACAGAAACAAGTAATTTACCAAATGCAGAGATCAAAACACTGGTTATAAGGATGCTCAATGATCTCAGGGAGATTTCAGCAAAGAGAGGGAGAGAGAGCATAAAAACAAAGACAGAAAACATAACAAAGAACCAGTTAGAAATATATAATACAATGACTGAAATGAAGAATGCATTAGCAAGTGTGTCCAATCTTTTGGCTTCCCTGGGCCACATTGGAAGAAGAATTTTCTTAGGCTACACATAAAATACACTAATACTAATGATAGCTGATGAGCTTTAAAAAAATCGTTATGTTTTAAGTAAGTTTATGAATTTGTGTTGGGCCACATTTAAAGCCATTCTGGGTTGCGTGCGGCCCACAGGCCATAGATTTGAGGGAATCAGCAGATCAGATAAAGAAGAGGATCAAATGAGCAATTTAGAAAATAAAGCAGCAGAAAATACCAAAAGAGAAAATCAAAAACAATAAAAAAAAATGAGAATAGTTTAAAGGGCTTCTGGGACATTAAGCATACCAAAATGTGCATCATAATGTTGCCAGGTGAAAAAGAGAGCAAGGAATTGGGAACTAATTTGAAGAAACAATGACAGAAAACTTTCCTAACCTGGTGAAGGAAATAGACATATGAGGGAGGGACCCCAAAAAACCCAGAATTACCTTCTGGGGGGCAGGCACCTTATAGTACAGGCTTCCCCAATTAGGTAGTGTTCTGGGAACCTATCTGCATCAGTGTACCAGCTGGTGTTTTTGTGAGAGGCTGAGTTCAGCATCAGTGAATTTTTTTGGAGACTCTTTCAAAATCTCTGCCCATTTCACAATGGATGATTTACATGAACGACATACAGCATGACAATGCAATTGCCTACACCGTGCTGAGTGTTCAGCAGTTTTGACCAAAAACTGCATAATCCCCATGCCCCACTCTCCCTATTCACCCCATCTCATCCCAAGTGACATTTTTTGTTTCCCTGGATTAAAAAATGTCCTCAAAGGGAAAGTTTGGCCCATGTGAAGAGATGAAACAAAAAATGGCAGAAGCACCAAAAGACATCAAAATGGACATGTTCAAAAACTGTTTTGAGTAAGGGAAATAAGGTCTTGATAGGTGTATTGCATCAAACAAAGAGTTATTTGAAGGTGACAGACATTTAAACATGTAAAAATAAATACATGATTTTTTACATATAAATTCTGTTTTTTTGGGGGATCCTCCCTTGTATAAGCCCAGGAAATGCAGAGAGTCTCAAACAAGGTGGACTCAAACAGGCCAACATGAAGATACACCATAATTAAAATGCCAATGGTTAAAGACAGTGAAAAAAATCTTGAAAGCAGGAAGAGAAAAAGAGAAAAACAGTTACCTACAAGAGAGTTCCCATAAAACTAGCAGCTGATTTCTCAATGGAAACTTTGCAGGCCAGAAGGAATTGGCAGGAGATATTCAAAATGATAAAAGCAAGGACCTACAACCAAGATTATTTTACCCAGCAAAACTATCATTTAGACTAGAAGGACAGATGAAGAGCTTCTCAGACAAAAGATAGGGTGTCTGAATGGATAAGAAAACAAGACATTTACACATGCTACCTACAAGTGACTCTCTTCAAATTGAAAGACACATACTACTG
This sequence comes from Lyroderma lyra, assembly GCA_004026885.1. Lineage (NCBI taxonomy): Eukaryota > Metazoa > Chordata > Mammalia > Chiroptera > Megadermatidae > Lyroderma > Lyroderma lyra. Next base: position 224,310 of record PVJL010001717.1, on the reverse strand, counting down.
AAATTAAAGGGATGGGAAAATTATTTTATGAAAATGGAGATGAAAAAAAAGAAGAAGCTGAGATGGCAATACTTATACCACACAAAACAGACTTTAAAACAAAGGCTATAACAAGAGACAAAGAAGGACCCACTAATCCTACTTCTGTACATTTATCTGAAGAAAACAAAAATGTGCAGTCATGTTCATTGCAGTATTATTTACAATAACCAAGATATGAAGGCAGCCTGGGTGTCCATAAGTGGATGAATGGATAAAGAGGAGATGGTACATATATACAATGAAATATTGCTTGGCCAGGGAAGGAAATGGGTTCTTGCTATCTGCATCATCCATGGTTGGACCTGGAGGGTACTGTGCTGAATAGGTTATGTCAGACAGAGAAAGACATATGTAATATGATTTCATTTATATGTGGGATCTAAAGAACAAATAAACAAACAAAACAGGAACAAACTCATAGATACAGAGAACATTTTGCTGGTTGCCAGGTGGTAGGGAGGTGGGTGAAAAAGGGGAAGGACTTAAGAAGTACAAACTAGTTGTTACCTAGTAGTGATGGGGATGTAGGGTATAGCATAAGGAATATATTACAATAATTACGTGTGGTGTCAGATGGATACTAGATTTAACAGGGTGATAGATGGGAGAGGGGCTTCAGGCAGAATGATAAAGGTGAAGAAATTAAGTCCAAATTGGCAGTTACAAAATAGCCATGGGGATGTAATATACAGCATAGGGAATATAGTTAATAATAATGTGATAGCATAGTAGGGTGTCAGATGGTTGTTGGACTTATTATGGTGATCACTTCTTTAGGTATTTAAATGTTGAATAACTATGGTGTACACCTGAAAGTAATATATTGTATGTTAGCTATTTTTTAATAAATATCTTTTTTAAAGTTTTTTTGGAATCTGACATATTTTCAAAGAAAGATCATTCTTTTCCTAATTATGTTTATTAGCTTTCTAGCACAGGAATAATTCTGTGCTGTAATTGCTATGCCCTCTGTGCTTGACAGCAGCTTTGATCTTGGGTTTGGATTGACAGTTAAACACAAAAGATACTGTAGGCTTCTCCCAGCATTGTCTGGCTTTAGGAAAGGTTACAGATACAACAGCAGCATGAACAAATCAACAGAGTAAATGCTTCATGACTCCCAGGTACAGTTTCTAAGGTCCCTTCACTCTGCACTTGGAAGACAGTGCCAGTGAATAGTTGCAGGCAACCACAACTGAGGGAAGCCATCAGTTCTGGGTACTTTTAGCTTTTATGACTAGTCACATCAACCCCTCAAAATTATAATTCTAACTCATTTTCTAGTGCAGCTGCTTCTCACTAATAAAAGTTATGCATTATTTGATAAAAAACATTAATAATGAAGTAAAACAGGCATGTCCAACCTGTGACCCAGGATGACTTCGAGTGTGGCCAAGCACAAATTCTTAAAACCTTACGAGATATTTTTGTAAGTTTTTTAGTTCATCAGCTATTGTTAGTGTTAGTGTATTTTATATGTGGCCCAAGACAATTCACATTAGATGACCCCAGCGAAGTCCAAAGATCCAGTACGTAGTCCTTGGTTGGGTTCTCATTTCTCTGGATCTAGTATAAGCACACTCCTAAAATTTCTTCTGTTAGTATTAGTGTTACAGGAAGATTTGTAAGATCGTGTCCCCAACTGTCTCTGAGACTAGAGAAAAAAGCCACAGAACCATTTCTTCTACTAACAGTCAAAATCAAGGGAAATCTATAAGTATTTATCATGTAAACTATGTAACCTACTTATAAAAATAATTGTTAGTGCATTAGAATAATCAATAATCAATTACAAGTGAAAAAAATCCAACACATACTCAAAACCCAAAACAAAACTGAAAAGAAAACTTTAAGTTGATTTAAATAAAAAAATAGAAATAATTGGTCAAAAATCTAAAAGCGGTCTACAATTTCTGATTGAGGTTCGGTCCAAGATCCGAACCGATACATTAGTACTTTCTCTCTCTCTCTCCATTTCTCTATTTTTTTATTTATCAGCTTCACAATTAGGCCCAGCGTGGAAGTCCCTGCAAACTCATCGCTCAGTTTCTTCAATATTCTAATCCAGTGGAAAAAAAGATTCTCTTTTCCAAAATTCTCATTCTGTCTCATTGGCTCTGATTTGGGCACATTCCCACCCTGAACAAATCACTGTGGTCTAGGGAATTTGATGCTGAGGTTGGTCACTCTTGTAGCTGAAGGAGGAGCCCCACCCAAAGCCCCATGAGTTATAACGACACAGGGTTCTTCTCCAGAGGAGTTTGAGCTAGAGCTATTGGAAAAATGGTGAGTAGAAGCTGAATGACTAAAAAAGGCCACTTATATTTAGTATTTCTTCTCTCTTTCAACTTATAGGAACCCAGCTCAGAACAACTTAAAGATAAAAGAACATTCATCAGCTCTCATGCACAGGAAGTCCAGAGAAGCAGCTGATCTCATTTGAGGCAGGGGCCAGGAACTTGAAAGATGTTGGTGTGCCTCTTGCCTTTGCATCTTCCCACTCCTATTTGGTGTTATTTTAGTAATTAGGCTTCTGCACAAGAAACCTCAAACTTGCTATGAAACTGGAAACATCTGCCTCCTTCAGCATTTCCAGTGGATAATGGTTGTCTTTTCTCTTAGCTCCAGAACGCTTGGAGAAGGCTTTCTGGCTCTGCTTGGATCACATGCCTACGCCTGCATTAATGACTGAGCCCAGAGGTATGGCTATTTGGCAAGGTTTGGACCCGCTGTGGAGCAGGTGAAGGCAGGACACTGGGTTTAATAACCTCAAGTGGGATGAGGCATCAATGGTTCCAAAAGGAACGTGGGAAAGCAGAAGAAGCAGACAGAGCCACAGCTGCCACAGTCTGGTGGCTAACGATGTCTGTTTAGTGGCCTCGACAAGATTCTAATATTGTGTCCAATTAACATTGTTCATACACTTTCTCACTCCTCTGAAAGCCAGTCACTGAGCATTAAGTGTTTTAAAAATGAAAAAGAGAAACCACATACGAGTTCCACTTTATCAGAATGTAAGACCTCATATCAACTCATTGGAAATCCATATTTTTGTAACCAGAGTCCTGGTAATAGGTCTGGTATTTTTCTCTGCATTGGGACACTCACCGGGTCAGGGGAAATAAAGCTACTGAAATGCCTGAGATGACGTCTACTGATGAGATTTCGTTAGTTGCGGTTATTGCTAATAATATTTCTTAAATTAAGTAAAAGAATAGCAATAAAGTTTCTCCTTTGCACTTTGAAAGTAACTTTGGCAACATTCTTATTTAGCTGTAATTCTATTATATGGAAATCCTTTGGAGATCAGCTTTCAGAAGGGGGAATCAATTAGTGAGTCCTTTCTAAATCCACACAACTCTATGAGTAGGCCCAAGGAAATTAGCACAATGTCTTCAGTGAGGTAGATTACAGATGATTCACCTTATTTATTCACTATGTACCACGCAAATCTCTACAAGTGAACCAACCTTTTGTCATTTTCATTGCCAGGAATGAGTCCACCCAAGCCAATTAACTCACACCAAGGGTTTAAATGGAATAAAATAAAGACGGCTTATTTAAATCACACATTTTGAGGATCATTAGAGCTCTGTGTCCTATGAATAAGGACGATTAAAATTCAGCAGAGTTTTGTGTATTCTTAATGTGCATTTAGTTTACCACGCATCTTCTTTAACATACCATTATGCTGTGTGCCGTGACTGCTGTTCATAAAGACACACACTTGGTAATGTGCATGATGATACAGAGTAAGTTTAAGTGTCTTTACATTATTCTTAATATAATAATGACTCCTAGGGCTGCACGCAGCTGTGAGTGCATATTAACAGAAGTAGCCCACTGTGAATTATGAATCTATAACACAAAATCTTCAGAAAAAGTGCTTACAGTGTATGTAAAAAAGCTGCCTTTTAAAGCTTGAAAGTTGGGCTGGTTAAAATTGCTCCTAGTGATATTTTTAAAAGAAAATATTCCAGAAGTAATAGGTGAACTGAATGGATTTATGAATTATTGCTGTAAAGTCTTCTTTTTAAGGTAATCACTCACAAAAATGCAAAAGGGATAGAAAATTATCTTTTTATGCATGTGTAATATGAAATCAATTCAAATGAATTTCAGTAACAAATGTTCTTGATGTTTTTGCCATTTAATGGATATCACTATTTATCTTCTAATCTTGTTGATAGAATGACACTGAGACATAAAGGTTTCTATTTCTTTGTTAATTGGAACTAAATGTCCATAAGTATAGACATTCTGAAGAAGCAATTTTTTAAATTGCCATCTGACTTTATTTTGGTGATACCCATATTCATATTTGCTCTTCCTAAAAGTTCTCTAAAAATCCCATTATTTTAATGAACCAGTCCAAACACTAAAACCTCACACAAACTCTTTGTGAACCATCCACCACACTGTCTCCAAACTGTCCTTTGCCTCCCACCCCCGCAGATGGTAGACCCCAGGATTTCACAAACATTCATTACCTTCTGACTTTGCACACACATTCTTGACCCTGAAATCTTTGTCTTGCTCTTCCAGACACATTCCAGTTTCAAGGCATAGTGAAAGCTTCCTCTCCCTGTAACACAGCCCTTGACTGTTGCATTGGAGCCCTTGCCCACCCTATCCCAATCACCTACTTAGTCACTCCCTTTACTATGCTATTGCTGGATTGTGTAGACTGACTTCTATTAGAACACTTACTGGGCAGCATGGTAGTGAAATAGGAAAAACACTACTGATCCTATGGGAGTGAGCTTGAAAATATGTGTAATTCATAGCATCTAGTACACATATTAGCTACGTTCTTAGTGCTTACCAAACAGAATTATAATTATTTTAAACTATCAGTCTCTCTTGCTAGACTATGAACTTCATGAGGACAGGGACTCTTGTCTTATTCTCAGGTCCACACGTAATGCCAAGATTAAAAGAAGTGACTAACGAATGGGTTGAATATTTCATCAAAACACTTGATGAATTGTAGAATTATTTTACACATAAAGTATTATACTGATATTTCACTGACTCTAAGATTTACTCCTGTGCATAATTTATTAATAACTCCTCTGAAATTTCAATGGGTTGTCATAGGCTGATGGACAGCATTCGTTCTTAATGGAACATAAAATAACAGTGTATCTTACATTTGATGGTTTCTTAAATTCAAAGAAATATAGCATTACTTCTTCTACTAGAGTTGATAAAGCCAGTAAAGAGATGTCTGTTAAGGCCAGGATAGGCTAAGTGCCATAGTAAATAACCACAAATCTCAGGGGCTTAACTAGGGTTTAGTCCTGACTCACGTTCCAATCTAATGTGGGTCAGAGAGTGGATGAGGGAAGCCTGTTGTCTACAGGCTCTCAAGGACTTATGGTTGTTCCATCTGATGGCTTCCACACCCACTGGGGTAGTGGCACCCTCCCCTGGGCTTTCTAAATGAAGGAAAGAGGTGGAACAGTCCTGGAATTGGCCCATGTCACTTGCTTTGACATTCCACCAGCAAAACTCAGTCCTATAGCCCAACCTAACTATAAGGAAGACTAGACCTAATCTAGCTATGTGCCAGGAGGGAGAGGAAATGAGGTTTGGTAAGCTCATAAAAATCTCTGCCCCACGTCTAATGCTGCACCGGTGATGTGGAGAGCGCACACAAAAAATGTCCACGATTTCTATCTACAAAGCTTACAATTCAATCTCTGCCTATTTAACCAATAAATATGTATTGCATATCTACTATAAGCCATACCACATGCTGAATGGCATGACACATATGAGGGTCAATCAGATTTAGATCCTTCCATTGAGGATTTAATTATCTAAGAAAAGAGATAAAATAGGCACATAAGTAGCTATGTCCTGGCTGTTGTGAATAATGTTGCAATGAACACAGGGATATAAAAATAGAGTATAAAGTATTAAAAAATAGCTATAATATAAGATAGAAAGTGAAAAATACCACAACACAGGAGATCGCATGGAGCTGGAGGAATTCAGGAAGGGTTTGGCCTAGACTAGGACAAGGAGGGCTGAATGTGGATTAGAGCAAAACGAGTACCAGGAAGAGGGACAGACTTGAATTCAAACTGTGAAGAGGAGGAGGGTGCAGGTTTGATATGAGTGTTCCAGAAATCCACCCAGAACAAATGCATGGTCTCAAAGAACAGAAGAAAATCTTACTGAACAGAAGCTGCCTAGAAAGAGGGATGTGAGCAACGTGTTGAGCGGCATAAAGTATTTTGTTAGGAAGAGTTTAGGAGGGAGGGAGAGCGAAAGGGAAACACACAGAGGAAGGACTCCACTGCCTACTTTGATTCCATCATTTTAGGAGCTGTGTCAGCACCTCTCCCTTCTGTCACCTTCCTTCCCGAGTTAAAAAGGATGTGGTAAGTCGTTATCCGTGGGTGGGGAGGGTACAAAGCACTCCTGGTCCTTTCCATCTGGACATGTCCACGGTACAGAAAGGTTTCTTGCTAATAAGCCTTTAACCCCACCACTGAGGGCACTGCAGCTCTGCCTTGGTGCCCAGTGTCACATCCTCTCTCAGACCACCTCTGACTCAGCCACAGCTGGGATGGACGGGTCCATGGGAGCTCAGACTCGCCCTGTGCTGGCAGCTTCCCTGCTGCATCTCAATGCACTGTGTCCTGGGGTGTGGGGGCTAGTTACTGACTTCAGGGGCACCCCTCAGCCCATGGAGGAGGGCATCCAGTGGACAAATGGTTATATATATTGAAAAACCTTTGAGAAGATTGTTAAGTTTGCCTTATTCATGGTTGGCCAAGGGAGAGAGGTACTAAAAGTGTCCCAAGGACTAAGAAAACGTCCTGCAGGATCACGGGGTGAGAAACCTGTTGTTATAGAACTTGTGTCCTCTGGCGAGGTCGCATATCATCCCGGGTGCGCCCCATTTGGTTTTTCATTGGGTTGCTGTTCTTTACCTTAATAAATGCTGGCCCTGTAAGTCTCTTTTTCAATAGAATGACATCCTGCTTTGTCTAACAGTTGTAAAAGCTTATCAGTACCTTAGTAACCTTTATAGGCTTATTTCTATTTAAATCACTTAATCTGATTTACATTCGTCTTTCTAGAAGGGGCAATATTTTCCTGCTGTAGACACACTTCGAAATTGATATGGTTTAAATCTGGCACAGGCATCTCTAAACAGTGACTTACTGCTTTCCTTAGTTGTCAACAGACCGAAGAGGTACCAGTAACAACAAAAGGAAACACAGGTTTCCCTGTGGCTGTCACCTTAAAATTCCAAAACACTGAGCAGCTAAAATAAGAAAAGATGATTGGGACACCATCTAGGCTTTTATTATAGAAGTTGACTGCAGAAAAGAGATGTCTTAGATGTGTACATGTCCACATTGTCTTCTGCTTAGTGGTGTCTTCACTGCTTTCATGATGGTTGAGAGAATTATTCCTCAAATCAACCCAATGAGACAGGTACTGTTATCCCGAATTTTACAAATGAGACTTTGAGACTCAGAGAGGTTAAATGTTTTACCTCAAAGTGACAGACTAGTAAATGCAAATCCACCAAAGGCAGATCTCTCTGACTTAGTATCGATCCAACGTGGTTCAAATGATAACCTGGGTCCTTCTCAGCCCTCCTTGCTTCTCCCTTCCTCAGTCTACCCATCCGTATTAGTCTACCTTTCCTTTGTACAGACCCATACTGAATACCTTTTCATCACTGCATTCTGGCCTACAGGCTTTCCCAGACTCATACAATGCAGAGTTACAAGGAGCCTAAAGGTTATCTAAGTGGTTCAATTTTCCTCCAGACAAGGGGTGGGAGAGAGATCTAGAACAGTCCAGATAATTCTAGTTCCCCTTGAAAACTTCCTGGGCCTGAAATTTAGGTTCTTTCAAAGCAGTCCATTATTCAAATCTCACCTTTCATCCCCTTTTTTTTTTTTTTTTAAAGTTGTAACTAGATTGCATTGCTGTGCTCTGCTAGCGGCCCCCACGGTGGGGGCGGGGGGCTGACGTCTCTCCAGAGCAGCCGGTGGGGTGGGAGGGCCCAGTTCTGGGTGGGCTGGTCAGCTTCCCAACGGAGACAGCCGGGCGGAGTCTCCTTTCTCACATCGAGAACGGACATTGAAAACTGGGGTTTTACAGATTTCGTACATCACGTGGGAGGGTGCTTCTCGCTCCCTCTGCCCTGTCCTTTCGCTATCATCAGAACCCAACACCAATTTCCTATTTGCCTTCTGTGTAATCGCTGTTTCTTGCAGGGATTTTTCATTAGAAGATCCCTCTGTCAGCTGCTCCTGGCGTCTGTGCTCTAGCACCACCTCCACTCTGATTTATTGACGTACAATCAGCAAGAGTTAATGAATTCCCAAGGGCGAGAGATCAATTATGTTCTATTTATATTGAATTAATTTCATGTTGCCTCACTTGTCTCTTATAACTACTTTAAAGCATTTGAGAAAAGTATATTTGGGATACATTCTTATCTTAGAATAATTCTTTTTATTTTTCATGGCTCTTACTGTCCCAAATTCACAAAAATCTTAGGTTGCTCAGGAGTTTTAGGACATACACAGTAATATTTTTATTAGCAAAAGAAGCCTCCTCACAGATTTTATTCCTTACACATTTTCTCATTTCCTCTAGGGAGAATTAATCTCATATTCCTTCGTGGTCACAAATGGAACTCACCTGGGCCTGTTTATCTGTTTGCCTCTCTTTCTGGACCACGTGCTCCTTTGTCGCCCTGTGCTCAGCGGTACACATGGTATACACAGTAGATGCTGCAAAAATGTGGGGTTTTATTTGCAAGAATGGATGAATGAATGAATGGATTTAATACGCTGTGAAATTAGACAAATACACGTGTGTATGAGGCATGGAAGATGAAGACCGGCTGGTTACATATTAACCAAAGGCACGTGGCAGATGAAAGGTGCCATGGCACAATATAATTAAATTTGAGCACAATGAAAGCCCAATACACTGAATGGAACTCCCCTCTGAGAGGGAAACAGAGGCTGGGCTGCAGGAACACAAAGAGATTGGCAGAGAGGTGGGTGTTCACATTTATGGGGAAAGACTGGGAGACCACAACGAGGGCAGAGGAGACCCATATCTTTCAGAAGGTGGTAGGGAGTGGACGTAGCTTCTCCTTTTACGGACGACTCTCAGACCTCCCTTTGGTGGTCGGGCCAGGAACTGTTTTTTCTTCTCAACAAAGTAGGGAGACCACTAGGCCAGGGGTCAGCAAATTTTTCTATAAAGGACTATATATAATTATATTTTCAGCTTTGCCAGCCACACAGTCTCTGTAGAAAATTCCCAGCTCTGCTGCTGTGAAAACAGCCACAGGCTATAGGTAATGGTCCAATTAAACTTGTTATGTAAAATGAGGGATCGGGCATAATTTTATGACTCAATCTAGGGTACACAGATCATTGGACCTCAGGTCCTCCCTCTATCCTGTTGTGTTTCCATGGTTTGTCCAATAAATTGGTCTAATGTGAAATGAAGGGCTTTCTGCTCAGAATGAACAAACTATAACTTCACTTGCTTCATTACTCAAACTCTTTAACATAAAACAAAAACTTTGATTTCCAATTAGCTACAAACTGTTCAGTATTCAAGTAAGTCAACACAATGTTTGAAACTCACTCATTAAAATACACCCTATCAAGTCAAAAAGTTCAAATTACTGATATTAAATCTTTTCCAGTTTTCTAAAGGGAAAAAGCACAAAGAGATGATAGTGTGGGATACCCGAGCTGGGGGAAGAAGTGGACATGGAGGCCGTATGTGGAGAAAGAGGCAGAAAAGTCTCATTGGAGGAGATGAAAATCAGGTTTGCTGACCTCATCCTTAGATTTACTGTTGGTCCAGTTTCCCTCAGACCAGTCACAGACAAACCGTTGTTGTGTTGAGGCATTTCTGTAAGCAATGATTCAACACTCTATGCTTTTGTCAACAGTTCTGAAAAACAATTTTGTGTTTAAACATGGTTGACTACATGAAAAGGGAGATTAATTCTCAAAGGATTCTAACTGCGGTGCCACTCCATTCTTTGGGATAAAAACTCAGATGACTAGAGAGGTCGTATTTGGATCAAAATGGGGTCGTAAGTTTACATATAAAGCTGTCTCCTCCCAACTATAAACATATAGCAATAATATCTATAAATAATGTTTATAGAGTCATCTCTGCTCTGAAAAAAAGATAAACATCTTATCGACCAAAAGTTGAAAGGAAATGAACTGTAGTGAGGGAGGCTAAAGCTGCCAGAATGGTAATCCTGAGCTGCTAATACAAGGCCTGCTTCTGACTGGGGACTTGTGTAACCTAGAGGCAAGTGTAAAAAGACGAGACATAGAGCAGGGAGTGCAGAGAGGAATAAAAAGGACAATGACAAAAGAAAGCATAAGAAAAGTATTTGTTTGATCTTGCTGTTAAAATTCCATGAATGAATACTAAAATCATGATGGTCAGTCAGCAAATTCAATAAATGATAAAATTTATTACCAAGATTAAAAGGTATATGGTCAAAATCCTGAAACACATAAAGGAAAAATATATCCATAAAGCAAGAATAGATACTACCAACAAAAGTAGATGAGTCAAGGACAGGAGAGAATTTTTTTTTAATGTATGGATTTGGGAAATAAAAAAAAATGTAATCATTGAAATAAACTCAGTAGATTAAATACAGCCAAGAAAGAACTAGTGGACTGGCGGAAAGATCTGAGAGCTTGACCTAGAATTCAGAAGCGACAGATAAAGAGATGGAAAATAAAACAGTAAAAAGACAGAGCATAGATTGGAAGCCCAACTTACCTATAATAGGAGTTCCAGAAGCAGAAAAAAAACCAAAACAGCAGAGATAATACTTTAAGAGATAATGGGGATTAGTGTTTTTCTGAATTGAAGATAAAAATTTATCATGAGAAAGGCCCACAACAAAATGAAACACAAAAATAAAAGTAAATTCACAGTTAGACCCAGAATAACAAAAATGTAGACAATAAAGAAGAAATAGGAAATCCCAACTGCCAGCATAGAAAAAAGACATATTACCTACAAAGGGTGAAAATTAAGTAGAGAGCGGACTTCTCAGAAGCACAATAGAAGTCACAAACTGATACAGGGAAAATAGCTCTCAACATGTAACGCTATGAGTAGCTAAACTATCATTCATAGTAAAGGCAAAATACTATTTTCAGGGACTAGGATTAAGTTAATTTATTTCCCATATGTAATTGCTGAATGAAGAACTAATGAACTAGTGAACTAGTGACTGTCAGGAAAGATGTCATGAAAATATGAACACAACTTAATTGTTGACTCTAAAATTAATATTAATGATCACTAATTATCTAAAAGTAGTGGAATTATTATTCTAAAATAAGTGGAAATAACACCCTAGAATAAGGGAGAAGCAGAGTTTTGAGGGTAAATTATGCTTTTTTTTAAGAGGTGAAACAAAGAGATAGTTTATTGAAGCAAAAGTACACTCCAAAGAGGTAGGAGCAGGCTCGAGCAAGGAGAGTGGCTCAAGAACCAAATTATGCTATTTTAAGAGTATGAGAAATATTGAAAATTTCAGGTTTTGTTATGAAAATAGGAAATCAAGCCAGATTGTTAAAACAATATTGACAGCATAAGTCCTGGCTGTGCCACTTGACTTTGTAACCCAGAATAATTTACCGAAGATTTCTTGTTTCCTCATCTGTAATATACTTCATAGAATCCACTTCAGAGGGTTGTTGGCAGGATTAAATTAGATGATGGATTTAAGTTTTTATTACGGTTCCATATATGTTAGTATCCCTCTTTTCCTTTCCCCTTTCCTCTAGTGTGCTCTATTTGGGGGTAACATGAAAGTAAACACTTGTCTTGATTTGCTTCAATAAATAATTCATAGGCAGCAAGGGTCCATTTATTCTGTTTCCATATGTAGATGGTGTTTAGCTAGGAAACTACAGGAAACTCAAGATGATACCCAGAAAGGGGGTTTTCTATGAGCTCTTACATTTGCTGTAAATCATAAATAGAGGACAGGACCTTCGTGACAACTTAGTCTGATTCGCATCTTACCAACAAGGAAGACAGAACACAGAAAGGCTGAGCGTGCTGATGTTATTTAGAACAACACCTCTCACACTTGACCGTGCACACGGATACCAGGGATTTCGTGATAAGGCAGATTCTGATTCGGTGAATCTGGGTGGAGCCTGAGAGTTCCCATTTCACATAAGCTTTAAGGTGACAATCAGAGTTGCTGCTCTGTGGCCACCCTGGAAGTTCCAAGGACAGAAATGCTAGGCTGATGGGCAGGACAAACATTGGAACTGGAATCTCTACCCTGCCACACTTCAGGTGGCTTACTAGGGAAGAAAACAGGAGGTTGTTTTTGGAATAAAATAAGGCACGTAATGCTGTGGGACACAAGGGCTGTCTGAACAAATCGAGCCATAAAGGCCTCTATTTTTCGTATCACATGGCCAGATACTTTCCCGACAGCCCTTGGGTAGTGCAGGAAGGAGTATATGTTGCTGTATACTCTCGGTGTGTTATGGGAAGTCAGATGGCAACTGCATGCATATAAATCCAAACTGAATTGACCAAAACATCTGTTAGTGAGGAGAGAATTCTGAATGATGCTACCTCCAAGTTTTCTCTTAGCACCTTTCTGCCAACTTCCCTGACGAATTTCAGAAACCTATCTCTGAGTGCTTCAATTGAAAAATTAATGCATTTCAAAGCACCACACTTCTGCCATGATTATCACTGGGATTTTAGAATACATATAAGGGGACCAAAATCCAAACCAGAGCTCCTGAAACAAAAGGCATTCATCTGATAGTTGGGTTTGGATTCAGAGATTTTAGTCAATTTTATTTAGGCAATATTCTTACCCCAAATGCTTCTTGCTTCTGGGATTTGAATAAGGCTCTTATACCTTGGGGCAAAATTGCCTGGTCTGTTCTCACACTAATTATTAAAAAACCAACCAACCAACCAACCAACAACCAACAAACAAAAAACACTTAAAATTGTTCAAGTGCTAAGTTCTTAGATTTATGGATTCAATAAAAAAAAAAAAAACCAGTGCCTCTTCAATTTTTCAGGGCTTGTGCTGATTTATATGGGCTCTGCTGGCACAAAAATTAGATTAAAAATTTTTATTGAATCTTGTCTGAAATGCTTAAACTTGAGGGGAAACTTCAAGAGAGAAAATTCATTCTCCCAATTTTGTCATTGGTTTTGGCTTTGGGAAAACAGAATGTGTGAGCACTGATTAGGCTTCACTGATTTATCTCTGAGACCCCCAGTCAACCCAGCCCATCAGGGGAAGAGATTTCTTATCTTGTTTATAGTTTCACCAGAATTAAGTGTTCTGTTTGGCATTTCAAGGCATTGCAGCCTGATTACCATCTATGAAAACAGGGCTTTGAATGTTCCAGGAGCCCAGCAGTTGAGCTGAACCCTTTCTGACTTACTCATCAATGAAAACATTATCAGGAGACTTCTTTAGTGAATTTGGAAAAACTGGTTTGCCAGAGCTCCAAATTCAAATTTCTGGGTTGCAGCTTCCTGTAGCTCTAATCACAGCCTTTCTCTGCTTGGTCATGATTTTCTTCATTTGAGCTCAGTTTGATCTCCAGAAGTCTAGTCGTGCTTCGTGCACCTGGATGAACACTGAATCAGAGGACAGTTAAATAGCTGAGAACAATGAACCCAAGGAACTCTGTTTTTCTTCTTTAAATTCAAGAATTCTTCTAAGTTTTACTTTGAGGATGATCAAAACCCTTTGCTTTCACCCTCTAGTTGCAGGCTCCCAGCAAAGTGTGGAATTGGTTTCATTACCTTGTGAGATTGCTGGTGACGTGACTCACGCAGCGATGGTTATTTGCTTCCTGTGATTTTTCTGCCATGCAGGTGGTTGGTTATATATATATATATATATATATATATATATATATATATATATATATAAAACGTTTTTAAAGTTATTTTCAGATATGTTCTGAAATAATATCACCTCTGTTGGGTTGCCTAAGGTAATAGGACACTGATCGATGAGGGGATGACAGGGCTTAGTCCTGCATCAGGGTGGTGGCGGAATGCATGTGTTAGAATAGCTATGTATACAACGTAATGCCGTAATTGCTTATGGCTAAAAGAATTAAGAAACATTGGAATGACATCATTATGTAGTTGGGTGAATTGGTAGACTGTGATAGTTTTATTGGTGTGACTGAGTAATATTTTAATAGAAAGGAAATGTTTACCATAAAAAGCATGAAGCAGAAATTTTGATACCTATTCTTTGCTTTTGCCATGTATTCTACCCCTGCCCCTGCCCCCAGGAGCAAACAACTCTGGTTTCTGTTCTCTCATCCAGAAGAGTAAAGACTGGATTATTTCTGGACATTTATTTTTGACAGATAAATTGTACTGCCAGAGCCTTTGTGGATCCATACTACTGAGTCAGAAATATTTTAAAATAAAGTAAAAATAAATATCCACTCCCTTCTGTCAAATTCATAGGTTTCTCACCCTGGTACAAGTTAAAGGCCTCATTTCTTAATTTCTGAACTTGTTAATCAAGTAAACACACGTTTAGCTCACTGTCCTGTAAATTTAATCAATCAACAAGCGCTCCCCTGGGTTGTTTCCTCAGATCTGTGAGTGAGGCACCTTGGGGATGCTGGCTTCTGGACGTGTCAGCAAGCTCTTAAGATCCTGTTCTGCTAAGATCTCTCCCCACTCAGCCTGGAAGCCTGGGAAGCCACTGCTGGTTCCAGGTGAGGGGTTGAGAGGTACCAGCTCACGCCACTCTGACCCAGGCTGCAGCTTCCTCACTGGCATGTGGTCCTGGAGGTCCTCTGAGGAACAATGGTGGTGCTGCCTGCTGCCCACAGCCAGTCTACTGCCCTGCGCTTGCTGTGCTTCAGAGCTGATCTTCCTCAGTTCATTTTTATACTGAGATTTTATTACCGTGTAAAACTACAAATATCAGAAAAAGCATGGATTTACTCCGAGAGGATATTACTGAGTTAATCTTATGAGCTATCACAACTCCTATACACTTATTTTCTGCCGTTATCAACTGGATATTTCATATTAATCACAGAGGATATGATTCAGCTAGAGAATCAATTGGTGCCACAGTCAGTGTTTCCTGTGTGTGGTTCTATCATCTTTTTAATTTGATGATAGGAGAATTTCTTCAGACTCTGACTCAGAATAAGATATGGAGAAAGGTGACATGATCTACATTCTTAATTTAAGAACCTGTTTCTAATGATCGATATCTGCATCAAAGGTGTAGTTTTTATGCTATCACTTTAAATATAGATCAAGCAGCACTTTTAACTCTTTTCTATTAAACATTTAATTTATTATGCTTTTTTATTTAAAGTTTGAGACAGGGGACCTATTAGTTTATAAAAGAAAATGGATAACTTTTTATTTTTTTTTACTGAGTTTGAACACTGTTGTTGGAGGAAGCAGCAAATGAGAGCTGAAATGTGGGTATTTCAGTAGATTTTAGGTGAATGACAAGGTAGGTGTGGTTTAAATCATCATTGGATCAGATTTCCAAAGAACATCTTATCTATAATGAGATGATAGTTTCACTTACCATAACAATTTAGGGTGAGTTTTAGCCCTCAGAGGAAGTTACAAAGTTACTGTTGCAGGCATTAGGGTTCTTGGGCTCCCTAAAATAGTAATTGAGAGGAAACTCCAGAAAAGCTTCTAGACGGATTTTATTAAGCTTGTGCTCAAGCACAGGGGAAACAGAAAAGGAACTGGTTCTAAGGCTGGCTCTGTGTGGCTATTAAAGGTGGAGACAAGTGGGCATGCAGAAAGGGAGGGAGTTTTGAAGACAGTGGGCTTTTTGAAAGTGGCAGGCCTTCTTGACCAGCTATGTTGCCTGGCAGCCATGTTCACGTTCGCGCCCGTGCTGTGGAGCAAGATGGCAGACTGCCACCACCATCCTGCCTGCTCCTAACTGCTGTTCTACAGCCACCAGTCTCAGGCCATCTCTTGGACTAGTTCAGTTTTCCTTATTTTGACCATCTGGGAGGTTTGGTTTGCACTAGGCCTCTTTCTAGTTCAGCATTCTTGGGACCAGAGTGTTACCTGCATGCATGGACCGCTTTTAATGGGTGTGCCTGTTTCTTTTGGGAGGCTACTTGCACATTTCTGGTGGGGTTGCTCGGCTCTCTCAGAACAAGGTGGGACCTGTGATTCATAAGAACCCTCACCATTATGAACTAACAATGGATTTCCTCTAGCCCTCTCTACTTGTTAAATAAATTAAGCCATTTTCTGAAACAAGTACTTTACATTTATTGGATGAGACTTTTAGTATCACAAACCTGTGCAAATGGACTAGAGATGAAGACTTACTTCTTCACGGCATTTATTAGGGGAAGAAGGAAGATATTTCTCCTGGTGCAACTTTCTTTTCAGTGTTGTCTATGCCTTGGTATGCCCTGGGTAAAAGTGGCCATTAAGCAAAAGGATTTGCTCTAAGATTTTTCCCCACATTCCTAATTTCCATGACTATTTGTTTAGCAGCGCTCAGAGCAGTATGAACTCTAGAAACAGCTAAAATGAACACCTGTTTTTTTTTCTTTTTAGCAGCAACTTTTTTTTTTTGAGAATTCCTGGAAATTATTATAGTCTTTGGTTAGATTTTAAAAAAAGTTTATAGTCAAGGCATTTTCAAATTTTCACTCTGATCTGTGAACATTGAAGAGAATTCGAAATCCAACTATGTATCTTAATTATTTGTATCTGATGATAACCTGACATGAGAAGAAAAAGTGGAAAATATAAGAATAATTTTCACTTTCTAATAAGCTAAATTATTGTGTGTTAGGGAAATATAATTAAAAACAGAATCTTCTCCTAACCAAGAAAACTTTCTACAAAGGTAAGACAGTTGAATAATGCTTATTGTTGAATAAGCTTCAATGTGATGCACATCACAGGCTACCTGATAAGAGACTGAAAGGCCATAAGGAATTCTCATCCACTCATATAGCCAAGCAGATCAAACTCATTATATGTATATATTTTCAAGACGAACAGTAATTATCCTCAAGGACTCCATACTACTGGTTGGTACTAACTATGCTTGTAATTGGATTGACTGTAATGTGTTTGCTAATTGGCTTTATCTGGAGGAAAAGCAAACTTGTTATTTCCTCATACAGGAGGTAGTTTAGCAACTTGGAGCAAGGTGCCCACTGAAGATGGACTCCTACTCCCCCTCAGAACCCGGAAGATAGGGGTGCTAGCTCCCTTGATGTCTGTAGTTCAAAGAGATGGCTCCCAGGTCCTTCAGAAAGACATTCCTAGGTCAAAAGGCCAGCTGATAAAAGGCCTATCTAGTCTTCAAAGGGATTATATACATTTCAAAGACATGAGAAAGTACTTACAATGATGTTTTCTGAATTCTACTAGAAAAGGGAGGGAATAAAAATCTTTGCTCCCATTTTCAACAGAGAGAATTAAATTAAGCCTCTTATTTTTAATTTATACAGTATTTGCTCTTAAATGTGCATCTCTGTAGAAAAATCATTATTTGGCTTCACAATTGTCTGCTAATAAAATATGGTGTGCGAATGTTTACCTCTGGGTGTCAAGACCATGTACAATATTTATAACTTAAACCCTGATGAATGTATCCTACTAATTGAGTGCCCTGGAAATTCGTGATCCCTTCTGCAGCAGAGCCTTCCTCTGAATTTTCTAATGGAATAGAGTTGTTTGGGAGACCATGGATCGGCTTACATAATTTTGTATAATAGATGCCATGACCCTTAGGCTTAATTCAGTGGCATGCCCAATTTTTGATCTCCTTTATTAATTTATGTAACTACTTTCTCCTTTGGCTTTCCTCTCAATATAGTTACCATTGATGCAGATATTCTTACTGCACTGAAAAAACTCCCTTCTTACTCCTCTCTACAATGGCTCTCAGCATTAGTTACACATTACACTCACCAAAGGAGCTTTTATAAAATAACAATGCCAAGACTTTATCTTCAGAGTCCCATTCAGTTAATTTTGGGGACCCAGATATCAATATTTTAAAAGATCTCTGTCCATAGCTGGAGTTTAGAACCACTGATCCAGATCATATGATTGGTTTAATAAGCCGCTCACCAAGAACGATAATCACCCACTGTCTGCAAGCTAGTCCCACGCTCCTCTGTTGAAGATGCTGGGGACTTCCATTGTACTGGACACTTCATACAACCAAGGGACACCTAGAAGAGACCATATCAGCACTACCACCACCAATGACTATAAGCTATACATTTGGATTCTTGATACCTTGCACAGAGCCTGGGATGTATTAGCACTTGATGAATATTTAGTGAATGAATGATAAATGCCTAGTATTGAGCAGTATGCAAGAATACAAATGGCAGAGCAGGCAGTTTATGCATATAAAGAAAGTCTTTTCTGAAATTCCAATTCCTACTTTGGGATGGTCATAGGATCATCATAAAATTCAAGCATATGATTATTTACTGTTGAGAATAATCAATGTGTGAACACAGTAAGCTTTTAGGCTTTAGAAAATGGGGGGAAACTCAAAGCTGGAGAAATGTGAATGGTAATTAATTACTGGATGTTGAAAGATTTCAGTTATATTAATAACATTTTTTTTTTTGCTAGAATCTATTCATCTCTCCAATAAAAGAAAAACAAATCTGGATGTTCTTTAGAGTGATCACTATTTCTTGACTTGGGAGGGTCACAAAGCAAAAAATAAATAAAGGAGAAAATTTAGGGGAAGAGCATGTCTTTAGGGTTGAGAAGGAGAAAGAAAAAGTAAATGGGAAAGAACAGAAGAGAACTGGGTGGGCTTTTCCCTCTTAAGACAATGAAAGTTAGAATAGGGGTTGTCTCTTTACATGTACGTGTGACACTGTGTTTGCCAGAAGACATCCAATAATAATTTTGGAGCTCCCTATATTCTTTGACATACATCGTGTACCATTGCTAAATGTGCTGTGTGTGTGTGTGTGTGTGTGTGTGTGTGTGTGTGTGTTTCCTTCCTATAGCTCTACATAATCTGCAAACAGCAATCTTTTTACTTTGTAGGACAGACATTTAAACAGGAGTTTACCTAAGGGTGATCCAGAGAATTCTAGTCCCCAAATGTTGCACATTTAAAAGAGCAGGAGCTCCTTTGAGCTGATCAGGTCAGCCTGCAACGCTGGCTAGTATAGCCTCATGTGCATTAGCATATTAAAGACCCTGAGAATCTTGACATAAGGACACCTGTTGAACTTTACCTAGCATTCTCCCAATTCATGAAAGCAAGCAACCCTTTGCATTAACTTACTAGATAATTTACAGGCTGTAAAGCTAGAGATCTGGATTACATATACTCTGGGGAATACTGTGTTAACCTGCTTTCCCTGCATCCTAATTCTGTTACCTTAGTCTTATTATTGTGGCCTTTATTCATTTGTATTACAGAAGACCTAAGGAAGAGGTGAAGGAAGTTGAATTTAGGAAAACAAGTGGGAAAAAGAGGAAGGCGAAGCTAACGGAGGGCAGAGTGAGATATGGAACCAAGATGGTGTCAGTGCCGAAACCCAACCAAGGTACATTGTATTGGATCAAGCAAGGCCTTTCCACATATGAGGGCTGTCTGGAAAGAATCCAGCTATAAATGTCTTTCATATTACATGGCTGGATTCTTTCTGGCCAACTCTCATATATCATCTAATTTAGGGAGAAGGAAAGAGAATGAGGGAATAGGCTGTCTGGATCACTGTGAGTTTGTGATTTCAGAATTCCTACTCTGCTTACAACTACATGCAATTTAGTCTTTAGACACACGAACTTTTCAAAAGCATTGGGATGAAGATAAACATTTTTCAAGAAGAGTGAGTAAAGAATCAAGTTCTTTATGATTTTAGAAAAGTCGTTGTGCTTCCTCTCTAGAACGTGGTTATGACATATATTTCATTTTTAAAAAGTCCTGCTTCAGTAATATTTTGGTCTATCTCTCAGCTACCTTGTTACTACTAGAAAATTTATCATAACCAAAATCCAAATAACTAGATTCCTCTGGTTATAATGAAAGAAACTTTCTTCATATTCCACATTTAGGAAAATAAATATCAACAAAAGAAACTGATGGGAAGGATTTATGAGGTGTGCAATAATTTCAGCAGCATGAGTTTGATTTCCAAAGTGCTTTCCCATTGAGTATCTAAATTGGAATAGACTGGGCAACTGTAATTATCTTAGTTTCCAGATGAAGGAAGTTAAATGATTTGTCCAAGATCACACTGCTGGGAGAGTGTGAACTTTAACTGAACTTTAACTCCATTTTTCTGACTTCAAATTCAATTTTCATGTCAATGCATGTGCAGCTTACTTTACTAGTCCTCCTTTGACTTCTACAAACACATTCATATTTAAAAATCACAGAAAAATGATCAGTTAACAGCTGATAGCTAATGGTTTTTGAGAACTTACTATGTTGCAGGCCCCATTTTGAAGAATTAAGGTGTCAGGAGTGTATTTCTCCCATGGGCTCTAGGAGAGAATCTGCCTTTTCCCTTTTCCAACTCTCGGTCTGGCCACATTCATTGCCTTCTGCCCCTGTGCATCTTCTATGCCTGCAACATCATACCCCCACTGCTCTCTCTACTGAGTCTCTCCAACTACCCCTATTAAGAATGTAGAATTGTACACCTGGAACCTATTAATTGTTGTTAACCAATGTCACCCCAATAAGTCTAACAATTAAATAAAAAAGAATGCTTGGGATTACATGGAGCATACCTGCATAATCTAGAATAATCTCCTTGTTTTAGAGGTCTGCTGGCTAACAGTATTAATTCTATCTGCAACTTGAATTTCCCTTCTGTCTATAATTTAACATATTCACAAGTTGCAGGGTTTCAGACTTAGACAAATTTGGGGAACATCACGCTGCCCACCACATTGGTTTTTCTCTTTTCACAGAAAGGAAGAATCAGTGAGATTTAGGATGCACATTTACTTAGGTAGAAAATGTTACCTGAACAACTGAAATAATGAAGTTGATACTTACCTAGATGAGTAAATCCAGGGACAGAGTAGGTTTTGAGAAGGAAATGAGGAGTATAGCTTTGGACATGTTAAGAATGAATTGCCTATTAGATACTCAAATAACAATGTCAAATAGGCAGTTGCATGTAAAGTTTGGCGTTCAAAGCTGGAAATGTAAGTCAGGAGTCATTATAAGTACAGATTCTGATGTGCCTTGTATTAAAAATTGGAGAAAAGAAGGGAAAAAACCAGTAAAAGAGAGTGAAGAGAAGCCAGTTAGATAGTAAGAGACTCAAAAAAGAATAACAACTTAAAGTCAAGTGAAGAACATTTTTCCAGAAGGAGCGAGTGAAAATGAAATTGGTAGGGGTGGAAATAGAGGATGAAAAATCGATTGTTGGATTTCTCAATATAGAGAGGTCTATGATGACCTTGACAAGAATTTTTTACAGTGACAGAGTGAAGCTTAAATTGATTAGAGTGAATTTAAGAGTGATGGGGGAAAGTAGACACAGCAAGTACAGACACACTTTAAGAATGATATCGAGATTTCTGCTCAAGATGGCAGCGTAGGTAGAAGCTGTGCTTGCCTCCTCTCATGACCACATCAGAATTACAATTAAACTACAAAACAATCATCATTGAGAATCACCTAAAGTCTAGCTGAACAGAAGTCCTATAACTAAGGACATACAGAAGAGACCACTTTGAAATGGATAGAAGGGATGGAGATGAAGAATGGGCTGGACCCAACCCCACGAGTGACAGTTAAAAACTGAAAGGGATATCTCAACTGTGGAGGTCCCCCTAAGGAGTGAGAGGTTCCAGCCCCATATTAGGCTTCCCAGCCCATAGTTTCAGTGCCAGGAAGAGAAGTCCCTACAACTTCTGGCAGTGAAAACCAGCAGAGATTGTGGCTAAGTGAGACAGAGGGCAGTTAGAGTCCTAGGTATTCCTCTTAAAGGGCACATACATGGGCTTACTTGCTGATGAATTCACTGGCGCTGAGCTCCAGTGCTGGGGCAGCAGCTTAAAAACTTCCAGGTACATACAGGGAGGAACTGAATTGTCTGGCTTCAGGGTGAGAGCTAGAGGGGCACCTTTCACTCAGAAGTGCTGGGAGAAGGCTTTGTTTCTTTGTTGAGCCCTGCCCAGAAACAGGCAGGTGGCACATCTGAGTCTTTATCAACTTGCCTAACACTGTTAACTCTGCCCTAGTGATTCCCTGAGACCCTACCCCACCCAACTTGCTGGCATGCCCATGCCACTCCCAGTGGCTTTTCCATACAAACGGCCTTTCAGATCATGCTGCAGACTTTCCTAAAATCTCTCAAAGGTTCACAAAACCCAAATAAGCAGCACCTGGCCTTGGCATGTCTTGTACCTCTTGCTGAGCAGCCCCAATCCCAGCACTAGCAACAGATGGCCTTAGTTACTGGCTTGGCCTCTCAAAGGACCTCCAAGCCCAGCATGGTTGGCTGCCATCTGTGGATTGCTTTGTGGCTCATAACCAGGGGGCCCCAGGCAGGGCACAGGCTGTGACTGACCTGGGCTTTCAATGAAGCCCCTCGCGAGAGGCCCCAGAATGAACATACCTAGTGGCCAGCTTCAAATCAAACCAGCATACCACCAAACCACCTCCATAAACGACATGCTAAAAGGGCAGACTGGGCAGGCACCAGAGCCCTACTAAAGCGAAGCCTGCTCTGTAGGGTCAGCCTCTACACAATAGTTCCTCCGCTGTAGTAATGGCCAGTCCTCAAAACCAATCAGCCCAAGGATCAATATTTTCCATTTATGTGCAAACAGCAACCAAGGCTAAAATACAATAGGAGGAAACAAACAAACCAAACAAGAGACATACCTGGAGCACCTGGCTCTGGTGATGAGGGAGACTGTGTCGCTAGAACCCCTACCCAAATAAAAGAATAAAACAAAGCTCCAGAAAAAGAACTAAACAAAATGGAGACAAGAAAACTACCAGATGCAGAATTCAAAACACTGGTTATAAATATGCTCAATTATCTCAGGGAGAACTTCAACAAAGAGGTAGGAAACATAAAAATAAAAATAGAAATTACAAAAAAGAACCAATCAGATAAAGAATATAATAACCAAAATAAAGAATACATTACAGGGAATTAAAAGTAAATTAGATGAAGCAGAGGATCAAGTCAGCCATTTGGGAGACAAAGTAGCAGAAAATACCCAGTCAGAACAGCAAAACATTAAATAAATAAATAAATAAATAAATAAATAAATAAATAGATAGATAGATAGATAGATAAATAAATAAATAAATAAAATGAGAACGGTTTAAGGGTCTGAGACAACATTAAAAATAAAAAATGAGGACATTTTAAGGGTTCTCTGGGACAACATTAAACATACCAACATCACTTCATAGGGGTACTAGAAGGAAAAAAGAGCAAGGAATTGAAATCCTATTTGAAGAAACAAGGATGGAAAACTTCTCTAACCTGGTGAAGGAAATAGACATCAAGCCCAGAGAGTCCCAATCAAGATGAACCCAAACAAGCCAACATGAAGACACATCATAATTAAAATGCCAATAGTTAAAGACAGAGAAAGAATCTTAAAAACAGCGAAAGAAAAACAGTTACCCTACAAGGAAGATCCCATGAGACTGTCAGCTGCTTTCTCAAAGAAACTTTGCAGACCAGAAGAGCTTGGCAATAAATATTCAACGTGATGAAAAGCAAGGACCTACAACCTAGATTACTCTACCCACCAAAGCTATCATTTAGAATCAAAGGACAGATAAAGTGATTCCCAGAGAAGAAAAAGCTAAAGGAGTTCATCACCACCAAATCAGTATCACAAGAAATGTTAGAAGGACAGAAAGAAAAGAGAAAGAAGAAAGAAGGAGGAGGAGGAGAATGAGGAAAAGATAAAAAACATGCATAATAAAATAGCAATAACTACATATCTACCAACAGTTACTTTAAATGTAAATGGATTAAATGCTCCAATGAAAAGATAGGGTGGCTGAATGAGTAAGAAAACAAGACCCTTACATATGCTGCCTCAAAGAGACTCACTTCAAATGGAAGACACACACAGACTGAAAATAAAGGGATAAAAAAGATATTTAAGGAAAATGGAAACAAACAAACAGGAAAATCGGGGTAACAACACACCAGACAAAATAGACCTTAAAAACAAAGGCTGTAACAAGAGACGAAGATGCACCCAATAATCCCAATGGGTATTTATCTGAAGAAACCCAAAATGCTACTTTGAAGGGACACGTGATTTCATGTGTTCTTTGCAGCACTGTTTACAATAGCCAAGATATGGGGGCAGCCTGGGTGTTCATCAGTGGATGAATAGACAAAAAAGAATGAAATCTTTCTATCTGCAACAACATGGACCTAGAGGATAGTGTGCTGAGTGGAGTAAGTCAGACAGTGAAAGGCAAATGCCATACCATTTCACTTACATGTGGGATCTAAGGAACAAAATAAATAAAACAGAAAGAAACTCATGGATATGGAGAACATGTTGATGGTTGCTAAATGGGAGGTGGATTAAGGGACAGGTTAGAGAGAGGGAAAGAATTCAGAAATACAAATTGGTAGTTACAAAATCGTCACGTGGATGTAAAGTGCAGCACGAGGAATATAGTCAGTAATACAGTAATAACTACGTATGGTGTCAGATGGGTGTTAGATTTATCAGGGTGATCACTTCATAAGTTATATAAATGTCTAATCACCCTGTTGTGCACCTAAAATTAATATCATATTCTACACCAATAGTAATCTAAAAATAAAAACATTCTTAAAGTAAAGCTATAAACAGAGGTAGTAAAATGAAGCAATCCTGAAAGGGATTGTGGGTCAACAAAGGTTCTTGTTCTAAAAGGAAGAAGTTCTAACATATTTGTAGATTGATAGGAAAGAACTATTAATAATAGGAGAAACTAATGGTGCAGGAGACAGGACAATTACTGGAGTGATATTCTTGAGTAGGGGATGCAGCTCACAGAGCACTGGCCTTACGTAAGACCTGGAAAGTCATTAGAAGAAAGGCCCAGACACAGACTGACTGGTTGCGTTGGGGTCATGTTCTCATTGCTTCTGAGAACTTCTAATGTTTCAGTGAAGTGAGATACAAGGGCACCTGTGAGAGTGAAAAGAAGGGCGATCAGAAGAGTTTGAGGAAAGAGGAGAAGGTATCTTCTAGGGAAATGTGGTAGCATTGGTGGTTGTGAACTGCAGCATGCTTCCGTGATATTCTCTAGCTCTCCCAGGTATAGGAGATTGAAAACCAATCATAATTATTGGAGCTGTAATATTTTAAAATTGGTAAAAGTTACTGTGTCTTTCTGGATCATGATAAAGATTGATCAGTGAGGCCTTTTATGTAGTCCACCGTCTAGAAACATTTGCATTTTCTACAGTAGGAGAAACCCTGACCCAAAACCTGGTGATTTACAAGTGGAGTTTCAGACTTCAGTAATAAGATTGGAGAGTAAATGCTTTTGGAGAGTGGGTACGATTGCTGTTTCTCAAATAACAGCATATTGTTACCCACCGATGCATGAATTTCGACCTTGATAAAAAACCAGTTGTAATTTCAGATATTTACTTCTGACAGAGGCTATTCATTAATGTCAGGGTAAACAGCCACTTAATTGCTCCAAAACAAGAAAAAAAAAAAAAGGAAAAAAGAAAGGTTTAAGGGGTGGAATGGCTGTTAATCCTCTTTGTTACTGTTTTGTCATTGTCATTTAAGGTTGTGATTCATCTACTGGGCTTTGTACCAGAGTAAATAATCAGCATCACCAAGATGCCTGATAGTCCTTTGGTCCATTACTAGGGTGCTAAACTTAAACACCTTTGGAAAATGAGAGTTTTGCAGTGTCCTCATAACACTAGATGCTAACTCTAGTCTCCCTTTCCATTTAATAAAGACAAGGGAGATGTCTTTCTCCCTTGTAAGTGGCAGAGCTAACCTTCTAATCTGTCATAGCTCTGCTAAAGCAAGAAAATTCTGAGAAAAAAGTCTTCTGACACATTTTTCTAAATTTCTGGAAAAACAGTATATAAAAAACCAAGAGAGCCTGAAGTAAAGTGAAGGCAGCTTACTGTTCTTTTTCCTTAATTGGAAATGCTGTTTTATATGAAGCTCTCTTTTATTTTCACGTACTTCAAACACCAGAATAGATTGATTAAACTAGAAAATTCTTCATTGGTGTTTTAACATTGTTGTGTTATTTCAGAGCTTATGCTGTGGAAGTATGAGGTCCAAAGAGAGGTCCAGGGGCCTGATAGTGCATGCTGATCCAGGTTAAAATGGGAATCTTGAATTCTAATTGAACTATTCCCAAACAGAAACATAAACACAAACAGTGGAAAATATCATGCAATACAAAGGTGCCATTTACTTCTATATTATATTTGCAGTTTATTGGTTTTTCATCACTAAGAGTCATTATCTAGTTTGTTCTTTATTCATCCATCTTCCCTATCAAGCAAACATTTATTATGTATCTGCACAGTACTAGCCTTCATGTTAGAGGCTGAGGGTATGGAGGTTAGTCAATACGGTCCTTGACCTCATATAGCACATAATCTAATCTACCACTTACCCAACAGTACTGGGTAGAGTTGTGTTCCCTAAAATTTATGTTCACCTCGGAATGTGGTTTACTAAAGCTGAATGTGACCTCATTTGGAAATAGGATCTTTGTAAGTGCAATTAAGTCAAGATGAGGCTCTAATCCAATGACTGGTGTTCTTAAACAAGAAGGGAAATGTGGACACACACACACATAGAGCGAGAGCAGCCATGTGAAGACACACGTTAGACTGGGGTTATGCTGCCACAAACCAAGGAAGACCAAGGACGGCTGGCAGCATCAGACACGAGGAGCAAACAAAGGAGAATTCTCCCCTAGAGACTTCGGGGACAGCGTGGCTCTGCCCACATTCTGCATGAGGTCTTCTAGTTCCCTCAACTGTTAGAAACTTAATTTCTGTTATTTGAAGCCACCCAGTTTGTAATGATTTGTTAATGTCAGCCCTTACAAACTAATATAAATATTTACCCTTTTTGATATATTTATGCTAACCACTGAATAATTTGCTCACCTTTTCTTTTGTACAAGTCATTCATTTAAAGAAAAAAACCTTCAAATAAGTAGTCTATTGCTGGTTGATTTGAGATGCTCTATGTAGACACATTTTGTTTTTTCACTCATCAAATGCTTTTGTCTTCATTTTGGGTCCATGTTTTCTTTTTAAGGGACAACTATGAGACAGTTTTTGTAGTGGAAGAATTTTGTGGTGTAAATAAAGGCTAGTAGTAGAGGACTTACTATTAATTGAAGCTGAAGGCCTTTTTAAATGTTGGGGTGTTTTTTTGTTTTGTTTTTGTGAAAAACAAAGATGAAAGGAAAATGATACCAGGGCTTCTTAATGTTAAATGAAATTTCTACTTGGCCATATCTAAATAAACAGAAGCCAGCTAAGCCATATTTCTTTGATCTATACAAAAATAATGGCATTTCAGTCAATAGATCCAATGGCAAAGAGTAGGTAGGCCATGGTAGTGCAGCTGCCAATGTCAAGTATAGTAAGTACTCAGGAATATGTTGTCAGGAACAAATTGTGTGCAAATGTTGTTTCATGGAAAGCAAATTCTCATGGTAATTATTGGTGACCATGGAGATCATGTTCTAAATTAACATTGTACGATTATTGATTTAGAGGTAGGAAATGCATTTATTCTAAAATCTCATTACCTAGCAACCACAGAGGCAGAGGTAGCCTCTCTCATGGAGCTACAGAGGTCAAATTACATGTACTGGTTTGTGTAGTTTTTTTCTTGCATTCAAAAATAGGTCTGTATAGAATAGAATGTTCATAGCCATTTCAAATCTGTTCAAACTTGACTCTTTCATAAAGGACAGAATAGAAACATAGAAGGACCTGTTAGGGTGCTTGGGCAATAGGAAAAAATATAAATTATTTGCATAGGTTAGATAATTTTTATTTTTTTCCAGGGGAGAGCCTTCTTCCTTCCTTCCTTCCCTATGTTTTCCCTCATTCTTTCTCTTGCTTTTTTTCTCTTAGGACTAAGCATGTATAAAAATCTTAGAATATACATATACAGAACTATCCAACCATGCAACCTATTTTTAAGGACATTCCATTGAAAATACTTTTCTTTTCTGAAATATTTTCCTAAGATAATGATGCTCAAGATTAATCAGAAAATCTCAAGTGCTCAATATCCATGTGTTGCTAGCAGCTTTTATACCAAACAGTGCATACCTAGAGGATAAAAAGCAAGTACAGAGATAAGTAACTTGTAGTTGAATAACTACACCAGGTCTGACAATTAAGATTACAAACTCGTCCTAGAAAAAGTGCTACATACTTCATTGATGAATATCACTACAGTCACCTTCAAAGTACTCCCCTTGGGAAATTATTCACCAACACCAGCACCTAGTCCATCCTTCAAAGCAATTTTGGAACTCTTTTTCTGGAGTGGCCATCAGAGCTGTCATGATATGATCCTTGATGTCCTGAATGTCATCAAAATGTCTTCCTTTCAATATTGCCTTTACTTTCAGGTAAAGAAAAAAGTCATTGGGGGCCAAATCAGGTGAGTAGGGAGGGTGTTCCAATACAATTATTTGTGTACCAGCTAAAAACTGGCTCACAGATAGTACCGTGTCAGCTGATGCATTGTGATGCAAGAGCCATGAGTTGGGGAAAAAATTCAGGTAGTTTTTATCTAAGTTTTATGCAGCCTTTTCAGCATTTCCAAATAGTTAACTTGGTTGACTGTCCAGTTGGTACAAATTCATAATGAACAATCCCTCTGATATCTAAAAATGTTAACAGCGTCATTTGGGCTTTTGATTTGGACTGATGGAACATTTTTGGTTGTAGAGAATTGGCTGACTTCCATTGTGCACTTTGATGCTTTGTTTCAGGGTCGTATTGGTACACCCATGTTTCATCACCAGTGATAACATGGTCCAAAACATCACCTTGCCTCTCCAAAAGGTCTTGGCAAACTTTGACTCTCCTTTGCTTTTGTTCATCAGTGAACTCTTTTAGGATCATTTTTGCACACATCTTTCTCATGCCAAGATTTTCAGTTCAGATTTTCCTGTTTCTCTATCAATGTTTACTTGGTCTGCTATGCTTCTCATAGTCAGCCGATGATTTTAATACACAACTGGATGAACTTTTGCAATCTTTTCATCAGTTCTGCTCATTACTGGCTGCGCTGACATCTCTTCATCAGCTTTCTTTCCCCTCAGTAAAACATTTAATCCATTTGTACATTGCTGTTTTCTTCATTGCATTGTCCCCATAAACTTGGACTAAACCTGTGCCCAATTTCACTTCCACGCTTGCCAAGTTTAACAAGAGATGTAATGTTTGTTCATGGCTCTAATTCAAGCTCTGACATTCTTGCGATGGCACACAAAAACACGCAACAACAGTAATGAATACCACTCAGCAAGACACTGCTACATGTAGACACGAACACAGCTCTGAGACACAGATACACCAAGGTTATGAAACTTTACCAAGTTGTTTGTATAGTGCTGCCAATATAAGCTTAGGGTGGCAAGTTCACAAACTTAATTGTCAGACCTTGTATTTTGTTCTAAAAATTCATGGAAGCTAATAATGCTCTAAATTTACATTGTAAGGCACATGTTACAATATCTAGCACACTTTTCATTGTAAGTAGTATTTTAAGTAGTTGATGGCAATGGCTAAGAGCACAAACTCTGAAGCCAGACTGCCTGTTTTCCTGTCCTGACTATATCATCTACTGTGTGACCTTGGACAAGGACGCTATTCTCTGTTTTCATCTGCAAAATAAGGCCAACAATGTTGCCTATCATATAAGATTGTTGAAAGTTAAATCAGATAAAACTTAGAGAGATAAGTTAAATAAAATCAAACAATGCCAGGCACATAGTAAGCACTCAAGGAATTTTATCTATTAGTACCTCATTCTCTGTGTGTGTCTATGTGTGTGTGTGTCTTGTATGTTTGAAAATACCTTATATGGGACTTGGATAAAAACTTGGCCCAGTGGTAAGTCACGTTCATTTATGTCCCTTTTGGTTGGTCTTGTGGTTAAACTGATTTACATATATCAGGTTAATGTATTAAAGTGGACCAATTTAGAAGCATGAAAAACCATGAGGTAAGTCTCTGTGGAACTAACCAAAGATAAATCTGGTCAGCCAAGAGAGATCCCATCTAGAGATCTCAAAACCACTCTGTATTTGGAGCTGAGTGGACTTTCAGACATCTTCCATGCATACATTTGCTCTAATTTCTATTTCTGGTCCCAAACTGCCAGCAACCTCTCTGCTGGCTCTGCTGACATCTGGCAGCTGTCTGGCTTAGTAACTTAAGTCAAATTACCTTTTTTCTTTTTGTTTTAATAGATATTCTCTTCTCCCTGGAAGCCAGAGAAAGGACAGAGAAGAAAAAATAAAGCCCCTCTGAGGCGAAGTCTTAGATTTTTGAAAGAATCTATTTTGGACTCACTTTAAAATCCATTCATTTTGATTAATATAATCTAGTGTGTGTCTGGAGCCAGCCCAGTAAATTTGTGAAGATTCCCAACTTCATCTCAGGACTCTCAGAGAGACAATAATTCTGCACTTCGGCAGTATAATAATGAGATTTATTTGCACAACTTCCATGAGGGTATCTATAGAACGTGCATGTGGGGGAGAAGGGTTATTCAAGAGCTATCATCTGACTTTCTGCTTTCAGTAAATGTTTGCTATTTGAGATATTTTTCTATGTATGTGTCTCATAGAGTTGCTTTGCTCTGTGATGTGTTCCCCTCTTGGGAGGCTGGCAGTGTAAGTGGTTGACAAAAAAGCTAATAAATCTGAGGTTAATAGGGCTCTAGACAGCAAAGTACATAGAATAAGGAGTCTCACTAGCTGCAGAGTATTGTTGAAGAAGAAACTGTCAACAGAAAGTCTGATTATCGCAAAGGGCAGGTTGGAGCTCAGAAAAATTCCAAATTAGTTTTCAACTCACTGAAGCAATATCTCACATCAGCATATGCTTCTGTCCTGGGATTTGAAGTTGGAGAGAAAGGAGTCAAGGAGGATTACGACTTATGGGGCTTCAACTTGGCTTGGAGTTAAGTGTAGTTCAGGTAAACTACCTTGATGGGGCAAAACACACAGGAATGGAGAGTATTCGGACTCCACACATAACGCAGCTTAAATGTTTGTAGAAAATCCTCTTGTGGTGGAACCTTGTGCATTTTGTAATAATTTGCCACTCATGTTGCTTTTGAAGCTCAGTGACACAGATTGCCTTCCTACCTGTTGGGGAATCAGGTGCATTTAAATAGTAGCTGCCTGTGGTCACACGTTGTAGGTTAGGTGAGCCTGTGGGGAGGGATTCTTTTCATGCAGATCCTCAGCGAGAGAATGGCTGGTAGTGGGGACAGGGAGTGCTGAAATCTGAATGTCATGGCAACCACCATTTTGTGTGTATTCAGGTGGGGTGGGGGAGGTGTGTGCTGTGGTTGTGGGGTGATGTGCTAGTGAGGAGAGGGTTACTCTTCTCTGAGATCTGAACACAGAATTTGTGATGGTGTGCAGGAAGATTTCCTGGTAGCCTCTAGCACGTGAAAAAGTAAAAGTCTGAGGAGTGGAATAGGAAATGGTAGCTTAAAATATACATCTGGCATAGACACACAATTATCAAAGAAACTAGGCTGTCTCTGATTTATACCCCAGGCACTGGTTTGTCTCAAAATCAAGTAAAACACTTCTTGAGACATATACATTTTGCATATTGAGGAAAGAAATTGGATCTCATTTAAAAAATAGTATGTCAGGAATTAGGATAAACTGAGCCCCTCCCCCCCCATACATTGCATGTCTCTCAGCATTCACTGAGTGGGCACTTTGTGCCAAGTTCATTTCTAGGCACAGCAGGGGAGGCCTAGACAAGTTGGGGTCAAATCTTGCAGCAATCCCTCCCGGCAACAGCTCATGGACTCCTACTGGGTGTCCAGCTCTGTACGAGGCACTGGGTTACAGTGGTGGGGGGCAGCGGGGGGAAGACAAGATAGAATCCTAGGTGGCATCTGCCAGCCTGCATTCGCTTTCTCTGGAGACCACCATGCAGCTTGGAGAAAGAGGGAAAGGGGGTGCATAACCAAGCTGGAATTAGACACCGCAGCTCCTGCTGGCGCTCTACCTTCCCATGCAGCCTGTCAGGACTTCTTTGTCTTTGAAGTCATTGGAATACAACTGTTTTCCTAGAATCAATTCCCTTCTCTAGTTTGAAGGAATATCTGTTGTGTTTTGAGGAAGGTCAGACATATCTACAATTACAGGAAAATGAGTAAGTATGACATTTAAGTAGAACGAACTCTTCCTATTCTAATTTCCATATTCTCGCCTTGAATACCTGTTTTCCTTCATAGTTATCTTTTTTTGTTGCTCAATGTACTCCTTCTCTTTTTTCCACTGTCTTTTTCTTTATAATTTAGTCTGATTTCCTGGGGTTAATAATGATGTTAATGTAAATGTGTTTCACTTTTTTCTCTCATTTCTGCCTTTTATGCATACTCTGATAAAATTGTTCTATCCACTATTCCCCACATGGTTAGTGGGGAATAGTGATTAGTTATCACCGAACTATATAATGTTTCCATATAATCCATAGCACTTTCTGGCTATTTCAATCTCTATATGGTCAAGCCCTGCCTGTGTGAGTCCACTTAAGCGCGGTACCGCTGTGACTCCCTCTGCCCACCTCGTCCCTCTCGTCCTGCCCCCTTTCCAACCTACCCGCCGTGGGAAGTGATGTGTGTCTCCTCGAACCTCCCACACCATTCAGCAATGTCACATGTGCTGACTCATTCACTACTAACCATCACCCTGCAAGTATGGTGTCTACAGCCCTGGAATCACCACTATCCTACCGGTGAGGAAATTAAGGCATAGTAATCACATGACTTTCTCAAGTTCATGCTCTGAGTAAATAACAGATCCAGGATTCAAACCTAGACAGTCTGGGTCTAGGTACCTGTTGTAACCCTGATTCTATGATGCCTAAGCATCGCCTTTGCATCTCGTATTAGAGGTGGGGACGGGGACTTCCTTTCCTGCTATACTCTACGCCTGCATTTAGAGCAGCTGCTTGATTTTCTTTGGCTCCGCTCTCCCCCACTGCCTACCAGGGTGCCTTACACATTCTAGAAACTCAATAAATATTGGGTGAATAATTGATTCTCTTATTTGTTACTACACCACTTTCTGTGGTTTAGTTGTCCCTAAACTTAACCAAACAATATATTAGTTGGTGGTCAATATGTTGATTTATCAAAAAGCCTTATTAAGAACAGAGTAAACCATTTCCTTCACGTCTTTCATGCCACCTCACCTCCTTACGGCTAAAAAAGGAAGTGAAATTGGTCTGACATGACAAATTCTGTGGGCTGGTTTTCAACTTAATCACCTCCAGGATTTTGCAAATTGATCTTTTTCTTAATGAATTGCCCCAGAAACTTTCAGGTTTGAGAGTCAGACCAACTGTTCCATAATGCATGAGTTAGTCCTTGTGTTCTTCTTGCAGTGCAGGATGAACTGATTAATTTTTTGGACATTTTGGCAAATCTGATCTGAATGACTAAGTCCCTGGCCTGTTTTAAATCTGATTTCTCAAGTCTTCTGGTAGGAATTATACTGTGCCTCTGACAGTAGTAGCCTT
The DNA here is from genome assembly GCA_004026885.1 of Lyroderma lyra. Lineage (NCBI taxonomy): Eukaryota > Metazoa > Chordata > Mammalia > Chiroptera > Megadermatidae > Lyroderma > Lyroderma lyra. The sequence goes on along the minus strand of PVJL010001717.1, from coordinate 190,429 downwards.
TGTAATGAGAACTGAAATAAAACAGGAATTAAACATGCCCAGGTTAACCAACCATTACTCATTTTTCTTCTTGAGACAACGAGTGTGTCTACCCTTTGTTTTGGCTGTATTTGAAACATGGTTTCTGGTTGCTAACTGATACATCCCTCCTGCTAAGTTGATTTTCTGTATCAGAAGTATGTGAATTGTTTGAGGCTGTGCATTCATTTCTTTTTTGAGTGTTAAAATTTGGGGATTATTTATCACAGCAGCACAACCACCCAAGCATGACTGTCACCTTGCCAGTCACATAGACAGCAATCTACTTAACCTTGCTGTATTACGTCACGCAAGTGTCGGGGGAAAATTCTGAAGTTCATGATGTAGTCAAAATAAACTAATATGTAATAGTTGAAGATGTTTCCCTCTGGCCTGAAGACCACAGTTCCAACAACTTTAGAGGAAGGCATTTATTTCTTCATTCATTCATTTTTTAAAATAAATATTAGTATTTTTTGCAGGAAGATCAAATCTCTTTGGTGTCAGGTGGGAGACAATTTGGAGGGAGGATAATTGGAAGTGACCTATAAATATTGAATAGTATTACTCAGAATTTGGTTTTCCGAAGATCAAATTATCAAGGAAAACAACTCAACCCTAATAAAGAGAAGTTCTTGGTTGTTAATGACCACAAACTGACAACTGTTAATGATTTATTTGCCCTACAGCAAAATATTTAGCTATGACATGACATTAATGCTTTCTGAGTACAGATCACTGGTATTTTTCCAACCCATTTTCCATATATGAAATTCAACCAAACCCTTGACATAGAAGCAAGTTCATGTTCATTTGAGAACTGTTCGAGCAGCAGGATTAAGACAAATCTATAATGCACATTTGGCAGAAAAATAGCTTTGGAAGTGACTGTGGAGTCCAAATTTTATTCAAGAGGTTATGAGACTGGTTATGGGCTTGGGAGCTGTAGAGCTATTGGCAGTGATGTCTGCAGGCCAAACACAGAACCTCACATCCAGTGCGTGGCCCAAACACTAATTGATGGTGATGATGATGATGACAGTGACGCAGTAAAGCAAATGACCCCTGGAACAGTATGCCGTCTTGTTTATGTCCATGGAAACAAATGTTTTCTCTACTCATGAAGCATTGCATTATTTCACACAAGAAGTCTCATATCCTACATTCATAAAAAAGTGAACCTTGCCAGTGAGGGTGTATTTGAATAGTCTGCTGGCTTCATGTGAAAACTGGGGTATATTATGGGGTGAGGAAATATAATAAAATACCCCAAAGAAAAAGTAGACACAGAGTTGGTCTGTAAGGTTTTACATACTAATAAGCCTTTTTAAATGTTAAAAATATAATGACCCTATGCCACAGAAACACAAGTGTGTCCACAATGAATTAAAACTTTAGAAAAGTACTATGATGCCACTGTTTAGCTTGATTAGACTCAGCCCACGAAGAAGTGGAAAAAATGTTGCAGGTCGAAGCTACCTATGATCACGTTGATGTCAAGGGGTGGTGGTGGGAAGTCAAGGCCAGAGCTACTGATGTGTGATGAAGTAGGAGTCCACCTTCTGAGTCATGTCCAAAGACTTAAGTTCAAGACCTAGCTCTGCCACACATTGGGTTGGGGACTGTGGACAATTCATTTAAGCAATATGCGCCTTAGTTTTCTCAGCTATAAAACGAGCAAAGTCAATCGCATGCCCTCTGAGATGCCTCCCAGGTCTAGCATTCTTTAATTTAATGACTTGATGTGACTGCCTGAGGGCCCACACTTTCAGGAGTTTGATAAATCTGACCAAGTGATTGGTTTATGGGACACCGTTGGTGGGTTGTTGGGGCCATGGTGCTAAGCAGTGATGTGGATGAGACAATGAGGGGAAGGACTTTCTTATTTCCTCCAGGTTGGAGCTGACCCCCTCTGTACCTCAGTCTCCACAAACCAGTTACGAATGTGGAATTTCTGAAGCAAGGCTGTAGCTACTCATACTTGCAGGACTGGATCTATCAAAGGTGAAGGAGAAGGAAAGAAGTCTAGGACATTCTGGCACTTCTTTGCCATAGTATAGTTAAAGCATTAGACTGTTTTGATGGTTTGGGCCAATTATTTAATCTCTTTGAGCCACATTTCCCTCACTACTAAAACTGAGCAAAGAATGGCACCTATCTCACAGATACACTTGATTATCTTGGATTCAAAGAAATAATTTTAAAAATAGCATTTAGTTCATGGTACCAAAGCCAAGCACTGGGTATGAACTTTAAGTCCTCAATCTCATTTATTTCCCAAAAGGAGTAAAGGGGATAGATATTGAGTTGAAAGACGGAGGTTCTAGAGATGGAAGAAAGAGGGACACCATAAACAACATTTGTATAATTTTATTGCTTTGCCTCGGGCTGGCCTTCGTCCCACCTATCTGCCTCAGGTTTCCCATAATTCATAGACATGTTGTTGTTGTAGGTATGACCTTTGAATTTCCAAAGGAAAATAATGAAGAGAAAGTTAGTGGAAGTGGACTAGTGGCTAAACATAAACATGGCTTTTGCATTTTATGTTCACACCAGTGTATTCCACTTTAAATTTCTCTAATACTTTCTCCTACATTTCAACTGAGTTAAAGTTATTTGCAATCCTTAGGTTCAGTTCGTAGATTTCTTTTGTGGGGGAAAAAGAGCTCATTATATATATATATATATATACACACACACACACACATGCATACATACATACTGTAATGACCACAGCACAAGCGAATCCTTTCTATAAATTCACTTGGATATTTCCCTTGAATATTGTAAATGAAATGTAAGAATAATTTAACATCCCTGAGAGAAGCAGTGGACTTCTCTTCTATTACTTTTAGGCTCACACCTAAAATTAATTTGCTTTTGGTCTCCATAGAGGGCTGTCCAAGGTAAATTGCATTTAAAGTGAAACAGGAGTGATTTGGAAGACATAGGGTAGTACTGGCTCAGATGAAGATTTCTGCAACGCGGTGGAGGATTATCTAGAATGACTGAAATGCCTTCCCTTGAGAAGTCTACTTCCAAGTAGACTGTCTTCCTCCTGCTTGTATTACTCCCAGCGCCTGGCAGCTGACAGAGTGGGGGGAGGGTGTGTATTCAAAAGCCCTTCCAGTCCAATCCTTCAGTCGAATACTGAAGGGGCAGGAACCTTCACAAAGAGCCTTAATCATTAGAGCCAACTTAATGACAAAGAGCAATTAAGCATTTCTATGGCGGGTAGCTTCCTCTGTCTGCTAGCTATTATTAAACTTATTGAGTTTTTGAAGGGATTTATCTCTTGTTGCCTCTCTTTGCCTTTGGCTCAATAGGGCAGTGAAATCAGAATTGCCTGCCTGTGACAACATGGGCGTTGCCACAGAATGAAAGATGTTACCAATTTAGCCTGCTGACCACTTCAGAATCGGGGGGAGGAGCAGATGGGCTGGAGCTGGAAAATTCTCCCACTTGCTAAATGTAAACAAGTCATAAAATACTGCAGATGCAAAAGTGAGTTAAAAAATTAGGCAAATATAATTTAATTATTTTTGTTACTATTAGTATGTTCGGTAGACAAAGTCATGTCTAATCTAGGATCAATCAAAAAACATTGGTTGAGAGCCTACTATCTATCTATGTTATCAAGTATAAAGTATGAAATTCATGAGTTTTAAAACTATGGCCTACTTCTAAGGACAGTACATATGATTACCAGGACCAGCTGCACAGACAAATGTAAAATACGTATGTATGTATGTATGTATGTATGTATGTATCCATCTATCCTTTTACAGAATTATACTAGGAGCAGGTCTTGAATTAGAATTATGTGCATGTCACATATAGATAAGACTAAATGTTAAATTATGAGGCACTGGAATGTACAGAACTGTAAATTATGCAATATACAGTGCAGATATTGTACAGGAGAATTTTCAAAGGAGACTAATATGAATAGAGGCAACAGGAGTGACTTGACCTAAACATGCAGGTGCACAGACGGCAGGAGCAAGGCAATTGGGACGAACAGCCAGAGTGAGGGAGGCAGTGGAAGCACCTGCCTAATGGAGGCTAATACCTCTTGATTCAGATTACAGGAGAGAGAACAAAGTAGGAGAATATTCCAAGACAGACAGACAGAGTTGGAATTAATGTGGTACCCATTACTGGGTCCTGAACTGGGGATGGCATCCGACTTAGTGGTTGGATAAATTAGATTTAGAGCTAAGTTCATCTTAACCACTATTCTGAAAGGTTGGAGACTTGCTTAATGGAATTATCTGGAATAATGGGAGCTGAACAATTGTGCAAAATACCATTAGTGGAGGAAAGTTTTAAGGCACGTTTTGAAGACGCAGAGGGGTGTAATTTAGCATAGGAGTTGCTGCAAGCTTGGTGATATTATTCATTTAAAAACTATTTGTTAGCACCAACTTGGTGTTAGATACCCCTAAGAGATGAAGCTCCCGGCCTCCTGGAGTTAATAGTTGGATGTCCACGTTTAACACATACCACTATTCTGGTATTGAGAAAGTGTAGGTTTTTTTTGTTTTTTAAATAATTTGTATGATCTTCCACATGGTTCTCATCCTACTGGATGACAGGAAAATATAAAGTGGCCAATGGTCAATATCGCATCTTTAGGCTGACCAGACGTCCTATTTGAAACAAGACAGAGAACAATGGTACTGTCCCGTTTCAAATGGTTCGTGTGGTCAGCCTACATCACATCTTCCTCAATTGCAATCATTTTAACAGTCTCTGTGGGTTAAATCTTTAATAAATTCAGCAGTTTTAATTCTTCACCAGGGCTAGTTTAGCTTGTTTCTTTTACCTGACTCAGTCTTTTAGGCAAATCTTGAATCTTTCAGATGTTGCCCTGCTCCCTGCTCGTTCTCACAATGCTGTCTGGCTGTGGGGGGCTTGTTGAGGTGGCCCTGAGGTCACCACACAGCAGCGCGGGGATTCACAGTGTCTTTTAGACACTGGTGATCCTGGCTGATGAAGCACAACCAGTGCTGTTTCAATTTCTGGAATGATAGGTGAGTTCTGTCCCTGGAGTCCACATCAAACATGTGTCTCTGATTTATGGTCCTCCTTGTCCTGACTCAGGTCCCTGGTGGTTCCTTGGCCCTAGCAACAAATTCACGCATGCTCACAGGGGCACAGAGAACCCCTGCGTGTCCCACACAGGCTCTGCGGAGCCAGGAGACCTGTCTCCATCTCCCCAGCTGTCCTGCCAGATTAGCGCTGCACTCTGTCCCCAGGTTTCCTAAGCAGCCTGAGAAAAAAGGCCACCAGGCCTCTCCTGGCTCACCGGGCATCGTTGCGCTTTCTCAGACTTACACCATATTGCTATCACTCCCACACCCTGAAGATTCTGTCCTGTGTCAGGCGAAATTGTGTCATATACATATTTATATCTATCTCCCTACTTCCAATTTGACTGGTATCCTCATAAGGCAAGGATGTTTGGACACAGGGAGACACCAGGGGTACGCCCACAAAGGGAAGACCATGTGAAGACACAGCATGGAGGGGGCCATCTGCCAGCCAGGCAGAGGGGCCTCAGAGGAAAGGCTGAAGCTGCTGATACCTTGAGCTTGGACTTCTAGGCTCCAGAGTGATGAGAAAATAAATTTCTGTTGTTTAAGCCAGCAGACTGTGTTATTTTGTTAGGGCAGCTATAGCCAACTTAACAACCTCCAAAGCACAAAGGTGTAGACTCACCCAAACGACTTGTTGGCTCTTTCTTCTTTACACAACTTATTGGGGTAGAAAAGCTGGACTTCGCATTTCCTGTGCATGAACTTCCCTATTTTAATCCTCCCTCTTCCCCTCAGCACCAAGCCTTATAATTTACCCATAATGGAAATCTCTCCCTACACTAATAAAAAAAACATCCATGATTTGAGTCTATCAGGCCTGACAGTTCTTATTGTAGTCATGGAATAATTTGTAACTAGCAATTAAACTAGCACGAAAATGTATTACTTTAATGTCCTTGATGCATTATCCCTGCTACATAGCCTAGTGAGGAGACAAGCTTTAACAAATAATCACACAAGTAGAGAAGAAATTATGAAGAGGAAGAAGTGTGAAGGAAGTAAGTACAGGACCTTCTGAGATGGGAATGACTGGAGGTCAGGGAACTCCTCTGTAAGGAAGTAGCATTTCAGCTGGAACCTGAAGGGTGAACAGACTGAGCTGGGAGGGAGGAAGAGTGTTTCAGGAATGCCAATGCAAAAAGGAAAAAAGGAGCAAGGACAATTCTCTGAGGGACAGAGGGGAAGCTAGTGGGCGTGGTGGGAGCTGGATCAGGACAAGCGGGGATTTGGCCCAGGAAGCAACGGGGTGGTGAGCGGTGTGATGAGCCTTTACGCAGACCACGGTGTGCAGGGCTGCGGGGCCCTGTGAGGTCTGGGATGTTAAGCCCAGGGCAAGGACAGCCACCAAAGTATTTCAGCTTGTGATTGCCCATTTGTGATGATGGAAACTCGGGGGATCAAAAATATACACTGGTTACAGCTACAGTAGCATTTTTAAAAGTGCTTCCTTTGTGTCAGAAGGTTTATGTGTTATTATTTAACTGTCACCATACTTGGCCAGGTAATAATCACTAGTCTTTACTGGGAACTGATAGTATTGCAGGCACCATATTAAATACTTCACAAAGATCTCTAATCTCACAACAAACCAGCAGGAAGTATTACTATTTTAAGCAATAAAATGCAGAGTGATTAAGTGATGTGTAAGTGGGAGAGTTGATAGGCAAACTCAAAGCTATACGGTCTCACCATTTTGCAGTCCAAGGCATGTAGTGGACTTAATAAATGACCAAAAAGTGTTAACAGTAGACAAAGCAAGATAAACACCTGTAATTTCAGGAAGGCCTTTAAACATTCCTGAACCTCTCATTCTGGCTCGATTTAGGGCAAATCTACATAAGCCATTTGTCCCTGTTCCTGTCTAATGTACCGGCAGCCCACTAAGTCATCTTGTGCTCATGCCATGTGTTTTAGTGACCTGGGGTTTCCATAACTAACAATCACAACTTTAGTGGCTTGCAACAATAAAAATGACTCTATCAAGCTTCTGGAGGCCACAGGTCTGCTATCAGGATGTGAGCTGGCTGTGCCCCCTCTGAAGGTGAAGGGGGGAATGTCACCTTTGCCTCTTCACTGCTGGCTCCTGGCATCCTCGGCTGTGGCTGCATCACTCCGACCTCTGCCTCCATCTCACTGGCTTTGTCCTCCCTTCCCCTGTGTGTCTCTTCTCAGTATGTCTTTTATATGACACTTGTCATTGGATTTAGGGCCCGCCTGGCTAATACAGAATGACCTCATCTCAAGATAGTCAGTTTTAAGCACATCTGCAAAGTTCCTTTTTCCAAGTAAGATCACATTCACAGGTTCCAGCGTGTGGACACATCTTCTTCCCACGCCACCAGGTGCTCCATTTCAGGAAGCCCCTCTCACGTTTCAGGTGCACACCTCTGAGTAAACCTAGGCTCCTTATCACCAGTCAGCTTGCGATCGCTTTGCTCCCGAGGCAGAAGACCACCCTGCTCAGGGTTTAGCCCTCATGCTGTGGTTAAGCTTCTGATCAAGCCCAGACGGGTGAGAGGTCCACAGAGGCCTACGCTCTGTTTTCCTTTTTGCCACTGGGGCCTCCGTGATATTGCACCATTGACCACAATCAGACAATTTCCCTCTTCTTCTTTGGTAGGGACTGAGATACACATTCTCTTTTATGTTCCAATGTGTACACAGGCCATGAGAATGTATTCTGTGCTTATGTCTAAGAGTAGAAAGTGTCTGGAGTAGAAAGTCTGTCTGGAGTAGAAAGTCTGTCTGGAGTAGAAAGTCTGTCTGGAGTATAAAAAATAGGTACGAGTTGAAGAACTTTTTTTTAAAAAAAATTCCTGTGCATGAACTCCCCTCTTTTAATCCTCCCTCTCCCCTCGGCACCAAGCCTTAGAATTAACCATAATGGAAGAAAGGGTCTCTCTCCCAAAGTGAACCAAGGTGGAAAAGACCTCACACAGCCCCGAGTTATAACGCAGTCTACTCCAACCACTCATATATCCGGCACGAACGATAAGGCGTGGTATGTTTGGAATGGAGCCCTGTAATCTGTCCTACAGATCAAAAAAGTGCTAATAAGTGGCAATCAATCCATCAGCCAACAAATGGTTTTATTTTCACTCAGTGAAGGTTTCATGCTTAAAGGGGAGATGGATAATTAAGACTTCATGTTTCAAAATATTAAATATTGATTTGTAGACATTTAGCAGCAGGCATAAAGCTCTCCTGAGGGATGACAACAACTGTCTAAAAGATTATAAAAGATTTTATTTCTCTTGGTAGAATTTAGCATTTATTTCTTATTTAAAAGATGTGAAATGAGAGTTAGTAAAATATTATATCAAGGCGATAGCTCGGAGCTCTTCAAACGGATGACGTGCTGGTGGTGTGCGGCGAGCCAGAGTTAAAATAAAACCGTTTTGCTAGTTTCATATTGGCTTTTGGTTTATTGAAGTGTCAGAAGGTTTATAAGCTCTTCAACTCAAGTTTTGATTGTTTTATCCAACTACTGTCACTTCTTATCAGTATTAAAGGCAGAAATCAAAGAAAAGGCCCAGGGGAGGCGGACCTCCAAATGTTTGTTTTTCGCTGTCACAGATGTAACACTGCTACCCCCTTGACAGGCCCTTTTTCTTGACACACTGGAGTAATTAGGGGGATTTTCATAATAAGCTTCACCAATTAGTTAATACATTTTCTGATTAAACACTCCTTTGTCTCAGCCTTAGAGAAGCTGCCTAAATAAGTAGGAGCTGGAGATGGGACCCACGGTCAGGACTACGGGAGAACGCCAGGCTGAATGCAAGTGTCACCAGAGCTTTGATTTTCCCAAGACCTTGAGTCAGAATACTTGTCAGTGTAGGCAATTGGGACAATATTGGGGCAGACATAATATTCAGACCTCACAGAGTCATTCTGCAATCAATAGGCCCCACGTAATGTGTGGTTTTCTAGCACCTTGGTGAAAGTGTGTCTTTCAAAAAGTTTCCTCTACTAATAAGCTCTTTTGATTGAGGGATTGTGCAAAGCTAAGAAAAAGACATCAGATTGAATGGATTTGTGGAGACCTACAGGTTCTGAAAATATCCAGCAGAATAGATTTATACAAATTACAAAATTCCTCAATGTTGCCATAGCATTCTCAGAGATACAGTTTGAGTTCCACCCTTATGTGTGGTACTTAATAGGCTCCAGTACAAACCAGCATGCTATCAAAAATCTTAAGCCACTTGCTTTGGTGAATCAAGCTCTATGTCAATAAAAGTAAGATCCTAGGCAGAATTCTGTTGGCTACGTGAGGCTTGGGCTTGTCAGGAGAGCTGAGGGGGTGGTAATTGGTGGGTCAGCTCCTCTGCTGGGGCTGAGAGTGGAGTTAATAACCCTTTCACTGCCCAGGGTCATGTGTACCTAAGAGGGAATTTCGTTCTACAGTCTCTGCTGCCCTTCCTTTGTTTAGCTCACGAGTGGCTACCAATCTCTGAGCAGCTTTGCAAATTTCCTTCTACAGCATTCACCCAAGAGTCTTGTCTTTTATTTCTTACTCTAATGCTGGGAAAAGTGACAGCACTTGGGTTTAAAAAATCAGAATGTGGACTGAAGTTCTTATAAATTGTCTTGCCATTGAAGATAATACAATGTTAGGGCACGCTGCCTTGGGCAGCTCCTTCTACTTGCTAAGATGGAGGTGGGTTATATATTACGTCCTGGAGGCATAAACCAGGGAGAGAAACGAGCGAGAGCCTCATGCTCCCAAACTGTAGCTATGATCCTCCAATGGACGATCCTTGGGTCTCCACGCCCAGTGGCCTGCTGCTTATTGATTTTTCTAAAAAAAATCAATTGCACCATGGGGCCTTAGAATTGCTCATTAAGGAGGTTGAAAAGGAAGCAAGTTTGGTTCAAGTTTTTATGTTGGAAATCTGCACTCCCTAAATCCTCAGTGCCCGGCGCCAGCCACGCTTTCATGGCTGCATTTCCCTGGGACAACGGAAATGGTTTAATGAATAGCCTTGTGGTATAAGAAATTGATTTCAATTTTTTTTTATAGCAAATATTAGTTTGGTGTCTCCACGTGTGAAACTGTCATGCAGAGTCACAGCTCATTTTATTTTGTTTACTGTACAGGTATATTCAATTTTTAGAATAAGCATATTTTTGTACTTCCCATTGAAGTTTATGTGATGCACTTCAGAGCTCTTTTGCTTATAATGCAACACTTAGAATTAAAAATGCATTCTTTTAAAGGCACATTCTTTTATTTTTTAAATTTTTTTATGTGGGTAGTCCCCTGGCTGGGAATCGAACCCAGGCCGAAGCTTAGCCACTACACCACCAGGAAACTCCACATTCTTTTTTTAATTAGATATTTTAGTGCATCACACTGTTGTACCAGTAGTAGTAAGTAGAGGATAGACTAGGGAAGTGACAGGAAATCCATCTGACAGAGGAAATAGCCCTCTTCATATGTGTATGTGATTGCACGTGTGTGAGTAATGTTACAGCAATCATAACATGAGGAGAGACATCTTTTGGCATCATAATGGCAAATCATAAAATGAAACACAGTTTTACAAATGTGGTCTGGTTTGGTCACTTGCTTATTTCATACTAGCAGCAAATAGAAAACAGGCTAAGACAAAAGAATCTACTACATTAGATTCTAAACAAAGTCCTAGTTTACATCTCTTTCATAACTGCAAGGAAATTTAAAAGGTAAGTCACCTATCTGGAATAGAAAAGGAGACAATACAATTAGAACCAAATACTCATATTTTGTCTTAAACATATAGTGTATAAAACAAAGAAGCAGCTGTAATTTTCATCAGAGAATCATTGAGAGTCCATTAAATAGAATATTTAAAGCTGTAAAGTTGAAGTGGGAATTCCTACCAATTATCATTGCCTCTAATAATTTAGAGAGTATTTCCTAGTATACAAGAAAATCTCTATGTCATCATGTACATATTTATATTTAGGTTTGGAAAAACAAAACAAAACAAAACAAAACAAAACAAAACAAAACCCTCTTTCTTTCTGAAACCTTCCAGGAAAATCTTATTAGACACGCAAATCCCTTCTGATCATCAGGTGAATCAAGGCAGTATTTGCCATTTCTAAAATACTAAACATTAGATTCTGAAGATAATACACCCCGAGGAGGAGAGAACCTGGCTCACTTAATAATGTATACTTCATTTACAGTTCTGTGTAGGTTTGTTCTTCTGGCTAGGGCATTTCCCCCAGTCAGAGTTCTGATATATGCAGATCCCTGAGTACATTTTAAATAGAACAGCAAGTGAATGAAACACTCAATAGAATTCATGAAGAGGAAATAGACATATTTCAGCATGGGAGAATATTTATGCATTATTTAATAGCAATAAAGTTTGGATTCATACATTATGCAAATGCAGTTCTAATCAGGAAAATGAAAGAACTTGGACTGCTCCAACATCCTTAAACCCACCATTAGGTACCTATATGTGCAAAACATTTCATACTTACACAACGCCTTATGACGCTACTGTGTGTCACTTGAAGAGAAAAGTTATCAGAGATTAACCGGGTATAAAATGAAAAGTTGATGAACCTGATTGCTACCTTGATATCATCTTCAATAAATTTGTCCTCAAACAAGTATAAAGATGTTAATGATAATTAAAACGATATTGGAATAAAATGCACGTCACTCAAATGCTGTCCTCCATTAGAGCTTTCTCCTATTTAGTCAGATATGGACAATTTCGTCGTCTTTACCTAGAGAGCCCCTCTGCCTCCACGCAGGTGCTGCTTTACAAGACTTACCTCATTTAATCTCATAACAATTATCTTACAACAATGCTATGAGGTACAACTATTATTACTCCTATTTTGCATATGAAAAAACTGAACCACAGAAAAGATGAGAAGCTTGTCCAAGGTCACAAAAGTATTAGGTAGTGGAAGCTTGGATTTGAATTCAAGAAGTCTGTCTGGAATCTGTGCTCTGAGTCACTATATCCTATTTTTTTAATTATTATGCTAGTTACTTATATTCTACTTCCTCCTTTCAGACTATAAACTCACTGCACTAAAAAGGGTAATAATTGAGCATCTGTTATATCCCAGGCACTGTGCCAGGTTTGGGGGATGCAAAGATAAGTAAACATAATCCCTGTTCTCTAGGAACTCATAGTCAGGGAGATAAACATGCGATTAATTATACTGCATGGTGGGAAGTGCAGAGATGGGCGTATAGAGAGGGAATTAGAGAAGCAGTAGGAAAGGCATCTATTGCACCCTGTGAAATGTGAGTAGGACCCAGTGACCTCCGTGCTGGTCATCCTGGTGTCCGGGAAGAGTTTAGAGAAGACACGTTCCTTGATTCTACTAAAAGCAGCAGTTCCTGGTCACTTACAAAGAATCTTATAAAATGCATGCCCTAGGGGAAAAACTACAATTCTGTGAAATTCTGTGAAATTTCAAGATATTTGTGATCTCTCTACAACCCACTTGGGACCCCAGGTTAGGAACTTGTGCTCTAAAGAAGGCAAGTTGGATGAGTAATCAGCCAACCAGTATTTAATGGTAGTGAGTGAAAGTGGTTCTCAAATTTGTGGTCTCAGGACCTCTTTACACTTTAAAAAATTATTGAGGACTCCCCAAGTTTTTTGTTTATATGGATTGGACAAGTTATGACAAAAAATATGGTGAATGCTGCCCTGTGCCATCCAATGGAAAGGCAGGGATCTTCCATACGAGATGCGGCAGGTTCAACCTTAGCAACTGTGTGACAGGTTTCGACTTGTTCAGTGCAGTTGGGTTGTGAGCTACAGTTGAGAAAAGGTGTGTTTTACCGTGTGCTGTACATCATGGATCATGAACAATGCATTAATATAAATTTCTGTTCAATAAAAACATTACGGTGTGTCCTCATCCACCTTTTCACTGGATCTGGCACCGTGCGACTTCTGGCTCTTCCCCAAAGTCAAAATGACCATGAAAGGTAAAAGTTTTGAATTGACTGAGGACATAGAGGCAGCCATGACAGAGCAATTAAAAGGACTTCCTCACTGAAGAGGACTTCCAGAACTGCTTCAGAAAGTGACAAGAATGATGGGATAAGTGTATTTGAAGTGAGGGGGAGTATTTTGAGGGGGATTAATGGTAATGTGCCTTTTACTGTAATACATTTTTTAATTTAAATATCCACTATATTTTTTTAATCTTACCTCATATGGATTTACTCTGATCATATTAGAAATTAAAACTGAGAAATTAAAAAATATTGTCTATTAATTAAAAATAACAAATCCTATTACATGATAACATAAATGCTGTTATAAAGCACAACTACATTTTCCAAAACAACAAACAAAATTAGCAATACTAGTGGTATTACTTTACATTTTTGTAAGTGTCTTTAATGTCTGACTCCATAGAAGACAGCTGGATTTTCAAGTCTGCTTCTGCTTTTAATTTCTTGGTATATGTTATTTTAGATGAAACATATGAAGAAAATCTGTTCATACACAGATACATAGTGGGAAAGATACAGGCATTCTTAACTAGTCTCCAAAGATCATTGCGGACGTTCATCTTTGACACTACACCAAAACCAGGCATGTAGCTGTTTCTTAAAGGTTACTTGAAATGTTAAACCTGAAACTATATTAATGAATATTTCGTACTCTGTTACACGAAAAGCCATTGGTTTTCTTTATATTTTGAGTGGACCTTTTGATCTTGCATGATTTTTAGAAAATTTTGCAGTGGTCATTTGGAAATATAAGCTCATTGAGTTATGCAGGTCTTCCATGTGTTGACGAATTTCATTAAACAGTACAAAAAACTGCATTCATCAATATCACCACCAACCTCAACCTTGTCTTTGAGTACCAGGGGATACAAACTTTCCCAAGTTCCAATTTTCATGTGAAATCTTTAATTTTATCAATGGCCATGAACATTGTTGGTTACTTTCCTTGAAGTGATAGGTTCACTTAATTTTTTTTGAAATGTCCCCCAAATATAAAAGATTGAGTAATCAAACTGAAAGCAACAAAGAGAAAAGAAATGAACAAACAACCAACCAACCCATGGGCGCAATCAATAGTTTAATGTTTATTTGGGGACGAGTGGGTTAGGGAGGGGAGAAAGGAGAGGGGGTGGGAGAGGAGGAGGGGAAGCTAAATATAAGGTGATGGAAAGAGAAGTCACATTAGGTGGTGAACTTATTATACAAGCTGACAATGCACTGTAGAATTGTATGCCTGAAACCTATGTAATCCTTGCTAACAGATGTCACCCCAATAAATCTAACAATAAAAATGAATTAAAAAAAAAGATTGAGTAATCATAGTTTGTTAGTCATTCTTCCAAGCAAACATGGTGTTCCACAGAGTGACTCATGCAGCTGACGACTCAAAATAATCACATGAGTACTTTTCCTTGAGACAGAGCTTTTACTTCTCTATGCAGCAAAAGTGCTTCATATCTACTCCTAATTCCATCATCTGGAGTTTTAAATATTGCATTAAAGAGTCAAGTTTTAATAAAATTAATTTTTGCTGTTTCATAAAGGACATTCCTAAATGAAACCAGCATTTTTTAAAACTGTGAAAAAATATGACTATATTGAACAGTTGGGTGACGTTGCCTTGATTTTGCTAAAACAACAGAAGTTTGACACACCATTCACTGCTTTTGCATCCGTAGTGCAAACCATCAACACAATGACAAAGGTTAATTATGTCTTAGTGTTAACGAAGCATAATTTTGACCCTGAAAGACTGTTAGAGATCCCTAGTGTTCTGCACTCCACCCGTAGAGAACCACCAGTGTAGAGGGTACAACGAGAAAAATCTGTAAAGGAAGGTGGAAAGAATATGGAGAAAAGTGGGAAGGTTTGGGGAAAAGACCTTCTCAGGGAGAAAAGCTAACTAATAAAGGTAACGGTGTTCGCCTAAGGGTGTTCCAAGCACAGGGAGTGGCCACGCCTCCCTAGGTGCCCAACACGCAGGATAAGGGTGTGACTCTTCGTAGGCAGTCGTTTTCCTAACTGCAATTTTTGACCTTCGTGTTTTGAACACACCGATATCTATTTGTCTGGGTAGAATTTAAAGGAGTGAATGGGACATGTTAGGAAGGAATTACACTCATCCAGCTGAAAATAGAGGTTTAAAAAAATCTTACAGATCAAAGGCCTTCGGGACTGAACCTATACTGCAAACATGTAGCCTCAGAGAGGCCGGGTTCGGAGTGGAGTGCTGACAGACGCAGGACTGGAGAAGGCTGTCCCCCAGAAATTAAGGAGCAACTGAAGGAAAGATGCTCGTGACTCCGCATGTTCCAGCTGCCGCCGTGCAGGAGGCTCTACTACCATTTACTTTACAAACCTCATTTCTTCAGGGGTCAGACCTCAAGAGGAAATTCACTTCTGGTGGAAATTCCTTACCTCTCTGTTGGCCCACATTACAAATGGAATGCTTCTTAGGTTTATTTTAGTTGTCTAAATATTGTAGGTGGCCTGGTAATAAATCAACTTTATGCAATATTTTTCTTCTCTTTATCTCTAGTCACCTTGAAACACTAAGCACTTCTTGCATTAGGATAGAATCCTGTATAATACATAGATCGCTGATAAAAAGATAATTTCGTGTTGTGAAACAGGTTAATAAGAAAAAATATTACTAGCCATTCATCTTTCTGCCTCCAAGGCAAAGAATATCTTCCAGAGAGATAACAATTGATGTCATTTTAAAAACGCAGTGATAATTTCCTCACCAAGAGTGTAATCAGATGGATGCAAACTTTGGTAGAAAATTATCCTAATCTTCAAATTTCATTCATATTTTGTGGTTTCCCCAATATTACCATTTCTTTAAGCACGATTAAGGTATATTGTGTAGACTCTTTCACATAGTCCAATATGCACTTATTTCTGGGACTGGGTTAGCATTTGTTGGTGTTTCATGCCAAGGAATTTTGTAGAGGAAGTGGCTGTGCTTTGGTATTGCATGAAAGGCGTAATCTGCTGAAACACCGGGCACCTCGACATGAATAAAAATATAAGCTCTCAGCAGAAATAAAAAGTCTGGACTAGAAAAACTTGCCTTGCTGTTCTGACCTCTATGGGTCATAGTCAAGTTGAAAAGAGGAAAAGTAAGCACACAGCTTTGGAAATAAGGTACAAAACAGTCAGGTGGTAGTCTTATGTTTCTACCCAATTGGAAGAAAATAAGTTTTTTAGTCTGCAATATTCCAGTCATTCACACACTTGACTTTGTAACTAATAGAGTGAATCAACACATTTATGTAATTCTGGATTCAGCATTGATCATACATTAATAAAAGAACTTTCTGTTAGTGTAATCTGTTAAGCTACCCAAGTGGGTTTCTCAGAAATCTTTTTGGAGGTATCTTGTTTGGAAGCTTACATAAGGTGAATCATAGAATTTAAAAAATAGTGATCCACAGGGTCTTGGTGATGATCGATTACTAACCATTCAGTTCTTGGGTAAAATCTATTTTGAGCTCTTTAGGATCATATCTAGTGGGAGTATACCTCTAGGGAAGAAATGGGACAGAGAATTCATTGCATTCCTTCTAAGGCCAAGTTTTCGTGATTTAATAACAAGAAATATAAAAATATTTGCATTGACATAAAGGTCCTCCATACATTCTAGCTATTATGATTATCTTCACAGTTAGATGCTAAAGAGTACAGCAGTGACAATAAACACAGGCCTGAGCAAAAGGCTGTCCTTTGTAGGCAGAGCCAAGCGAAGTGAAGGCAGTGCTAGCCTGCTGACTGGTTTTAATGGGGAGCACCTGGAAAGAGTTTAGAATTTCTAAATTGATACAAAAACAGTAGAGGTGTCACTTCAATCTCATATAACCTTAAAAAGCCCCCCAAACCTCGTTCCCTTTGTGAGTCAGAATAAATATGGCGAAAAGATGAAATATTGCCATTTGCAACAAAATGGATGGACCTGGAGATCATCATGCTAAGTGAAATAAGCCAGACAGAAAAAACAAAGAACTGTATGACTTCAGTCATATGCGGAATATAAAACTGAAAGCAAAGAAAAAAGAAATGAACAAACAAACAACCCATGGACACAATCAATAGTTTAATGTTTATTTGGGGACGAGTGGGTTAGGGAGGGAAGAAAGGGGAGGGGGTGGGAGAGGAGGGGGAAGCTAAATATAAGGTGATGGAAAGAGAAGTCACATTAGGTGGTGAACTTATTATGCATCGAGTTGACAATGCACTGTAGAACTGTATGCCTGAAACCTATGTAATCCTTGCTAACAGATGTCACCCCAATAAGTCTAACAATAAAAATGAATTAAAAAAAAAAAAAGAATAAATATGGCCTAAAAAGAGGCCTTGGGAAGGGTGGTATTTGCTTGCTCACAGTGATACTGTGCCTGTGATATATTTGTAGTTCTGATGCTTTTCTTTTTAGAGATATAATACACTTCCCCAAACCATGCACACACACATCCCAAGCTGAAACTCTGCAGCCTCATTATAAATAGTGTTATTATTAATGCAAATGTTGACATATTATTTGCACAACCATTTTCTAGTAAGAAAATCCACAAATAATACTTGACATCTTGTTTGCATAGCAGCTACAGTGTGTATTTTTCACTGTTCTTTTTATCTTTACCACATATGGGAGCTCCACAGCATTGTGGCCTAGTTCAAAATCTTTTAATATGCAAACCAGAATCGACATCAAACAACAAAACCGCTTCAGAATGATTATCCATACAAACAGTCTTGTGCACCAAATATTTTTGCATTGATTACTGCACAGTTTTAAGATTCAATAGTTTCATGCTAATTTTTTTATATTTTTTTGCCCACTAATATGACATGGACCATCATATATGCTTTCTTGAGTATAATTTTTAATTCTCTTTTAAAAGAAATATATTCTTCATTAAATGTGTAATTTTTAATACAACTCAGGGTTTTTTTACAGTTCATGATGTTAATGATACTTCAATTATTTTAAACTACTGCTTGCAAGACACTGTGAATCTTTAACATTAGAATTTCTTCTGTATGACTGAACCATTATGTAACTATTGCAAACTTGCTATCAATTCTGTAAGATTTAAATCACAATTTTTTAAGAGCTACACTTCACCATAGGATGTAAACCTCTTGACTCCTAAAAAAAAGCATTGTGGAGAGGGTTTGCTAATTGATTTTTCCTTAAGAACAATCTGTTTCTCCTCCAGTTTATTATAGAAAGCACTCGCATTTGTCATTTTTCCAATATTTGGCCCATGCTGCCTTAATAAATGCACATTTCAGACGATGCTCTCGCTCTGTCTGATGGGCGGATGGTGTTGGGCAGAAGAAGGTCACAGTAATGTTAAATTTGCTGCTGAGCAAAGGATCAAAGTGTAAATGGAATCCTGAAAGCTGGGAAATGTGAGTGTGCCAGTGTAAATAATCTATTAATTATTGACAGCTAAGGGACTGAAAACTCCTGTTTAGTCATGACATCTTCATTTTCACACCGACTGAACCATTTCTGGCAATTTCAAAATTAAAGTTTCTCTTACTATAGATATGAAATATTTCCATTTATACTAAATCTCAGCTGGTGCCTTCTTCTTCTTCGGACATTGTTGCTTGATTTCTGCACATTAAAGCAGTATCGGATACAACAAATTGCAAGAAAGGATCCAAGTATGAGACACAGAACAATGGTGTTAGGATTGCCCACACATCATACATTTAAAAAACATCTGTTCTCACAGAGAGGGGGGACCTCCCAGAAAACAATGTAAATAATGTTTGAGCAGCTTCAGACACGTTAGCTCTTCACAGAAAGCCAGGGACGCCGAGGGTGCTGACACCTATGGAATGATTTAGCAGATATTACAGGACTGTGGGCCATTTGTAAACATTTTGGAATGTATCCAAGGAAACAAAGGCAAATATAAAATGTCGTCGTATCCTTGCAGTAACTTTTAAAATTATAAATTGGACCATGACAAGATACTGTCATACATACACTTTTTATATCTATACACATCACTGGGGTCTCCTCATTTTCAGCATCAGCTATTTGTTTAACTGAAACTCTGTTCATCACAGATTAACTGGGAGACTATAAACGTCACCTAACGAAAGGGCTGGTTCCACACATGAACCTTTGGGGACTTCTGAGGCACAGTGGGTTGCTGCCCCTGACAGGTGGGGGAACAGCCCTTATTAACAGGACACTTCCATCCACGAGGTAATGTGCAGACCTTTGATAACTATAAAGACCCTCTCTTCTGGGTTTCTTCACAAACTAAAAGGTGGAATCAGGTTCACTGAAGTGTGTGAACTCCTTTGTGTACATTTGGGTCAAGTTTGAAGCCCAAATGAGCCAATTTATGTTTTCCAGGTTAGTTTTGCTTTGAGTTGAGAAAGTACGTTTGAACCTTCCATTCAACAGTCCAACTCAGGGGGTGTGAATACAGCGAACTGTTCGCATGAGCCCTGCACACCTCTACAGCTGGGCTTCCGACGGCTGGCCTGCTGGTCCGGACTGGCCTGAGAGCAGTAGACACCAGGAGGAGGGCTTTCATGTTTCTCTAACTTTGATTTCACACTCCCCGCCACTGATCATTTATGATAAACTGCAGCCTTTGGAGGCGAGCAATGTCATCACTACTGTCCAGATTTGGAACCACACTACAGCGATGTATTTTACACTAAAAACGTACCTAACGTACATGAGTTTTAAAAGAAATGTTTTAGATAATATGCCCAATATAGAGAAAGAAAAGGTGGGAGGAAAGAATGACCACGGGATAAATTTAAGTATAAGAAACTGACTTACACAGCTTGTTTAAAAGAAGAGAGACAGCAGGAAGGGTCAGGAAGGACGGATCTATCAGAGGTCAAGCTAATAGAGAACCACTATGCCTAAGAGAGTCCCATAGTAGAGATGAGTCTCCATACTGTATATTTAGTGTGAAAAGATGTTTTTTCCTCCCTGGGGTGATGCTAAGCATTGTGCTTTCTATCAAAGGTATCTGAAATGCAAGAAAGATGGATCCATCTTCATTGCTTATCGCAAGGGAGAACTGACCAGCTCAGCCATAGCCCTACAGGTACTTGAAATGCTCATTCTGTCCAGCAGAGGGCACTAGTGACCAGTGCACACCAGTGACAC
Source organism: Lyroderma lyra (assembly GCA_004026885.1). Classification (NCBI taxonomy): domain Eukaryota; kingdom Metazoa; phylum Chordata; class Mammalia; order Chiroptera; family Megadermatidae; genus Lyroderma; species Lyroderma lyra. The sequence goes on along the minus strand of PVJL010001717.1, from coordinate 170,154 downwards.
ATGGCATTTCCCATAGGATGAATAACCTTATTTTCAATATATCACAAGCCACAGTAATAAGAAGCACCAGTTCTACTGTGATGGTTCTCAGATGGAAGGGGGGTTGAGAGGGTGGATTAAAAAGGTGAAGGGATTAAAAACTACAAATTGGTTGTTACACATTAGTCATGGGGTTGTAGGGTATAGCATAAGGAATATAATCAATAATATTGTAATAACTATGCATGGTTTCTGATGGGTACTAGGTCTAGTGGAGTGATTAATGAAAGGGGAGGTGGGGGACAGGGTGAAAAAGGTGAAGGAACTAAGAAGCACAAATTCGTCATGGGGTTGCAAAGCATAGGGTATATAGTCAATAATATGGTAATAACTATGTATAGTGCCAAGTAAGTACTGGACTTGTTAGGGTGACACTTCTTAAATTATACAAATGTCACACCACTATGCTGTACATCTGAAATTAATATAAAATAATATTGAATTTAACTGTAATTGAAAATTTTTAAAAAGGGGAGGGAAGTAAAAGGCAATCAGAGGTCCAAATGTCCAGGTATAAAACAAAGAAGTCATGGGGATGTAATGTACAGCATGGGGAATGTAGTCAGTAATGCTGTGACAGTGTGGTGCGGTGTCAGAGGGTGGCTGGACTTAGCACGGTGATCACTTCTTTAGGTAAATCTATAAAGATGAACAACTATGGTGTGCACCTGAAATGGATATAATTTGTATGTTAGCTATACTTTTAAATAAAAAATCTTAAAGAAAACAAAAATAAACAAAAGAATAAGCACCAGTTTTTAGTTTTGTTGTTGCTATCATGACATATCTTCTATTTATCCCAGCGAACATTTCTAATTCTTACGGCTCCAATGAAAGAATCAGAATACACTCACAATGTCCAGAATGGGTCTGTCTGTTGAAACAGTCCCACATTGATGTTTCCACACTTCTGAGTAAAAGGAATTTTCCTGACTTTGCTTACACTCACACTTCTGCTCACTTAAGCAGGACTCCAAAGCCAAGAGCCAGAATCCAGAACACATGAGATCTTTGAATGGATGGCAGTGGTGTTCCAGAACTTCTGAGAACAGTCCCAGTAGGAACTGTTCTCTGAGGAGACACAAAGTTCAGCAAACCATGAGCTCTCAAACATACTCCAAAAAATTTAAGTAGCCATCTCCTTACATATTTAGACATAATTGATGCAACCGTCTTATTACACAGTTTCATATTAACATTAATTCGGCAGCCTGCTGAGTATTGTTGAAGTACAATTCCTTGGAGAAGGACAAATGTTGTAAGCATGTTACCAAAATATCCTTCTCAAACTTTAATTAAAGGAATTTGGCCCTTTTTATTACCCTGGACAAGATAGGCAAAAGGGAGAAGCAATGGAGTTTTACATATATAAGCTGTTTCTCAATGAACTCACCTATAGAAACCAAGAGCAAACATCTCCAAGTTATTTACAAGAAGTACTTCCTTCAATAGCTCCATATATTAGCAAGCTAAAAACATTACTATCAAGTGATGGTTATCTAAACATAATTTCTAAGTATATTCTTATAGAAAAAAGTTCTACATTTTATATGAAATTATTTTTATATTTTCCATGTCTCTCTGTATACACAGGTAGATGTTGGAGTTTTGTGATTCTCACTTTGTGGGGGAGGAACCTAGACCTTATGAATATGTGTGGTGATTAAAAAAGCAAAACATAAATGTGTGAGTATACTTTGCATCATTAAAAGGACCTATCTTGCTGAAAAATTATACCTTTGATGGCTTTCACTGGAAATATATAATGTAACACTGGTCAGAGTTTTGGATTTTGTTATTCGCACTTGCTTATCACTGGTTTAGAGGTGGTGCCCAGTCTGCTTCTCATCCCAGCTGGGCCTCGAAGAAGCTAGAAAAAATTAAACTCTGGAATAGGTATTATACTATTTTATAGGAAGATTGAAGTCATTTTGAACGAATTGTTTCAGGTGCCCGAATTTTTAGTACCCTTTTCTTGTCACAGAGAAGAAAACTTTGTTATTTCTGGTTTTCATTAGAGTTCTCACTTCAGAGTTGGTTAGTCTGGGCTTCAGCTCTCAAATCTGACATTTCTTCTCCTTTAGCGTCTGTTACATAAACAGGGTGAGTAGCTGCAGGGTTCCAGAACTGTGAGGGAAGGGCTGGCACGCCTGTCCTCACTGGCCAGTGCGGCTGACAGCACTTAGCTGCCCCAGCCAGGCTGCCTCTGCTTGGAAGACACGCTCTGTCGTGCTGTGTGTGTCCCTGACACAGAGGTGCTGACATGGGCAGGCCCTGTCATGAGGAGGGGTGCCCGGAAGAGAGCAGAGAAAGGAAGTCTGCTGGTGTGAGAAGGGACATGAGAAAGGACACACGAGCACTTCCATACTGCTTTTGCATAGTTAGCTCAGCAATCCTCATGCCATCCCTCTGAGAAATATATTATTATTACCCACCATTTAAAAATTCTATGTACACGTTTGTATATGTACGAGAGGTGTCCGGAAAGTATCCAGCCGTATAATATGAAAAATAAAAGCATTTATAGGTAGATTTTTTTCTTTTTGGATACCCCTCATGTATTTTTATGTAAAGAAGAAAAAAACACTCCAGGTAATTTTTTCTTTTCTTTTCTGCCTTCTGAGCTAACCTCAAGGCAGGGATGGGACAAATCAAAATGCCTTAAACACAAAGGACAACAATAGCTCACACAGTAAGAATCTTCAGTGTAGAGTGGCTCCGGGCCCGAACAAGGTCCTCAAGGACTGTCCTCAAGGCACACTGCATTCACGTTCAGCGTGTGCCCTCATGGTCCTAAGGTGGCTGCCACAGCCCCAGGAGTCACAGCTCTCACTGACAAACCACACAGGGTCTACTCAGCAGAGTTTCTTAAGGAGACAAAGTCTGTAGCATCAGACTGCACTGTTGTACCCCGGAGCTCCAGGGGAGGCCTAATACTCAGCTCCACCTAGAAACTAAGTGGCTCCATGGGCTCCTGCTGCTCAGGTTCAAATGCATCATCATGAAAACAAAAACAAAACCCTTCGGCTGAGTTTAAATAATTCGTTCCATGTTCTTAAGGCATGTGTGGAACACCGTGCCCACTGTTCTGTCTCCAAGACCAGTGCTCTGCCCTGGAAGGTATTTGGGTTAAGAGAAGACAGTACTCTAAGCTATCTATTTATTTCTGCACCTTTTTTTGTACCCAGTAAACAATCAGCATTTGCTGATTTGATTTTAAATTTAAAAATAAAATTAACACAAAGCTCCCTGAGGCTATTTGACTTTGCTCTCTCCCTGTGTAAAGTTTAACTGAATTTGAACCAGGCTCAACTGTGAGAAATGTCCAGGACCCAGGTATGTTTTCTTATGTGTTTAACTTTCGTTAATATCCACATAGATGGAGCTCATCAAAAGCATAGACTCGCTCTGCGTCTTAGCATCCTAGTTCTATTCTTTGTAACTCATCAGCCAATTAACCTATACTGCTTTTTGACCACCTCCACTAAAACTTCATTTTAGCTACTCCAAAATATGTAAGGTGTAGTGCTTTTCTTCAAGGAGTTTGCAATGTATATGAAGAAACATACCGAGTACATGTAAAAGATTGGCTAACAATTTTAAGGTGTTACTTATGCATTAGATAAATAAGCTCTCTCGGAGGCCTCTATCCAAATACACAGAAGATGTGAGCGGCCCTCGGCAGGTGAACCCCTCCAGGCAGCAGAAAACTGATGGAGAAGCTCTCCTCACATTTTATGAACACAGGTTTCTCAGATACCTGCAGCTGTACCAGCTGGCAGGACTGGAACTGAATGTACCTCAGAGGCGCACCTACCACCTGGAAAACTGGGGCAATTGCTTAGGACTGTGACCTCTGTGCAGTGGGACAGAGATTCAGACAGTCAGACTTTGGAGGCCAAGGAGAATGTTTTTATTTGGGTAGATTTAATTAAGGCAAAGTTTGAGGGATTTATCCAAAGTATCAGCTGATGTATGTGCCCATCACCCCCAACACAGAGCCCACCAAGCCACACAGCCCCTGTAATGACTTCTTTAATATGATTCCTATTTAAACCTAATTTCACTTGTTTTAGCAGAAATACAGGCAAGAGCTCTCTGATTTGTTGTTTCTTTCAGCAGAGCCAAGCGCACTGGTCTCTGGTCTTCCATGCCTCTGTGAAAAGATCATGACCGTGTCCATCCGACCGGGCTCTGTGAGGTTTAGTGAGTTAATAGATGCAAAGCACTGGGAAGTTTCTTGACAGATAGAAAGTGCTCAGAATGTTGTTATTAAGACTGATCTTCTCACTCCCCACGCCATCCCCCTCCTCCTTCTTCTACACATTTTTCCTGTCACTGCTAAGCTGCCTTCATGATGGTCTGCGTACCATCGCTGAGTGCCGGGGGCTGTCAGCCAAGCCTCTCTGGAGGGATACGTGGGCCTTCACACCTCTCTGTTTACTTTCTACAATCAAAACTTAACGGTTCCGTCTAAAGTCACACTAACTTTGCTGTGGGTGTAGCAGTTGAACCAGACAACACCTCCAGGTGAAAGAATCTCTCTCCTACCAAAATATCAGAGCTGAGCAGTACTCTGGACTCAGGCCTCTCTCTGTGCCTTCCTCAAAACGTACGTCTCAGCGGTTCTCTTCCATGATATCCTGCAAGCGAGAGAGGGGAGAAGCAAAAACGGGTGAAGAAACAGGCACAGAAAAATAAGCAGTAACAAAGCTATTTCCACAGAATACAAGAACCGAGTAAAAGAGAAAAGCAAGCAAATGTGTGGCCCTTGAAAGCCTCAAGACACATTCAACAACATTTCTTCATTTCTTTAAGTGTCTATCTTTTCCCCCCATGGAAGAAGTCTGCCTGCTACGACATAAGACACCAACACTGTGCTCTGGGCGGAATAGCGCGCGTGAGCCAACGCAGGCTGGTTTCAGGGAAACTAACAACATTATTGATCTCAGTCAGGCTTATTAGAATCGGCGTTACAAGCTCTTTTCCTCTACCAGATTGTATTTGGTCCTCATTATGAAATCTCATTACATTAAAAGGAGGCAGCCATGAGTTCTGTAAATAAAAAATTTCCAAAGTTGGATGTGGTAAAATGAGAATATGTGTGAAACCTGCTTTGGGTATCAGTCTGTCAGGACGTGGACTTATGTATTTTCTGACCCCGCCAGAGCCGTGTGCGCATGCCCGTGCCTGTGTGTTGGGAATAGTCACCAAATCCAGCAGTGCACAGAACATCTCCACTTGTTTTGCAGCCTCTGTGCAACATACTGTCACACAACCCGTGTGAGACTTCACGACCCGTCATGACTGCAGACAGCCCGAAGGGATGAACCCGGGTGCTGCCCTTTCCGCACTGCTCACTCACACAGCGGACTCGTGACTCCCAAACAAAAGCCGTGAAAATGGAGGCCTCCAGCATGCCTGGCTTCCTAGTGCAGGAGCACGGAAGAGACCGGAAGCCCCTCCGTCTCCGCTGCGGTATGGGGCGCACCCCTGGGAGTAGGCAGCTTAAGTGAGCTGATAAAATTGATGGAAAGGAACCGATAGGGGAAATGACTGTCCCCAAACACACAGCTCCAATATGTGCTTTTCTCTCAGACGCCCGCTCCCGCGCGTTCAGCATCGACACACGCAGTCCTGTAAACACTGAGGAGAACGACGGAAACGCTTCGGCCCGGAAGCTCAGTGCTCTCTCAGCCGTTTCACAGCCGCACACTCAACTCAGGCGCTGAGGGCGCCTTCAGCCGGCACCGAGGGGCAACTCCGGGGTCGTCGTTCGGGAGGCAGGGAGGGGGCAGGTCAGAGGCCGTCCGCCTGCATTCCTCTGTCGGCTTCACACACACATAAGCCACTTGCCTGGTCCCAGATGCTCTTTCCCTCCCTCCCGGTTGACATTTAGAATCACTACAGTTCTGGTATTGATCTGCTGTGTTGGATTAATACTGATGGGGAGAAAGACCTAATACCAAGATGCTGAAGAGAGTATTTCGGGGTAGGGAGAGCCACATGGGGAAGGTGGGAGGAGAACTCCCAGGGCTCAAGTCTCCTGGGAAGGGGTGAGAGCTGAAGTGACAGGCTGACTCCTGCCATCTCTTCGGTGGTTCTCCCGATCCACCATACCCTGTAGGTCACAGATTTACTCACAGTATATACAGCCGTGCTGGGGACGTGTAGTGTCTTTATACTCTACAATTGTTCTGAGTTCCTTCTCTCCCGAATACTGAGTTGCCAATGAACAAGACACCAGTCTCCTCTTCTTTAAAATCTCATTCTGGCCTCTGGTGCATCCTGCTGGCCTCCCAGGATGGCCTAGTGCCTCTGCTGCTGTGACTTGGGGACTGGGCTCCCAGAGGCTGGGGATGGCCTAGTGGTCAGGAGCCTGAAAAGTGGGTGGCACTCATCCCAGTGTCCCTGTAAGTCCTTAATTATCACCCCCCCCCCTTGGGATGTAACCCCACGATGGTGGGATGGGGGGCTTTTATACGTATTATCTGTAACGGTACACAGCCCTTCCTCCATTCCTTTTCTTCATGCCATTCATTCCTCAGCGCTGGCAGGATTGGGCCTTCCTCTTCCTATCTGATCAGGACTTTACATCCCACTTCTCCTTGCAGAGCTCAGGGTCATAACGCTGTGTCATTGCTCATTGAGGTTTAAAGAGAGAAACCAACTCACCAATAGGGAATTCTTTAACCCAGATGGCATAAAGAATTTTAGTCACCACAGGATACTTGGAAAGGTGTGCATTGGGCTGGTGACAAGCTCGGAAGGGCTGTGTACCAGACTGTCGTCAGCCTGCACTGACATTTAGAAAATTCGAGTGCAGTGACTTTATTAGAGCTCCTCAAAGCAAGGAGTCTCTCACTCCTAGTTCAGAGAGTTTTATATACAGAGACTTTAGGTTATAAAATTAGTTTTCTAAGCTTCTACAGAAGGGGGGAATGATCTCATTGTACTCAACCCCAGTCAGCCTACCCTGGAGTATACTATAGGATTCTAGATACAAGACATCACAAATTACACTGTGTCCCTTGGAAGGCAATGGAGACTCCATCATTCAACATGTATTTATTCAACAAATAGTTCTTGCACTGTATGTGCCAGCCCCTTTTTTAGGTACTGGGGACAAAACGGTGACGTGTTCATTGAGGAAGATAAGGGTTCTTCCCTGAGGAAGCTTACAATCTAGCAAGTAAACTAAGAAAGAGGAATATATATCTAAGGACCTTCAAAGTCTATCATCCGATAAGAAATGATAGGGAAGGGAGAGGGACATTTGCTGACTGTAAATAGCAGATGGCCTGAATTTTAGAAGAGGGAGGAGCTTCTATTCTCCTGGGCATTGCTCTATAGACTAGAACTTGGATCAATGGGAAAGGTTAAGGAGGCAGAGCTTGCTCAGTATAACAAAGAATTTGCTAGCAATTAGAGTTTTACTACATCGGTCCCTATAAAACCTTCATATGCTGGTGGGAATGTACATGGTGCAGCTGCTTAAGAAAACAGTCTGGCAGCTCCTCAGATGATTAAAGATACATTTACCATATGACCCAACAATTCTACTCCTGGGTATATGCACAAGAGAAATGAAAACATATGTCCACACAAAAAGTTGTACCTGAATGTTTATAGCAGTATTATTCATAATGGAGAAAAGGGGGAAACAATCCAAATGTCCATCAATTTATGGCTGGAAAAGGGGTTCTTGGTGTATGCCCCAGGAAAGAACTCAAGGATGCATTGAATGAGCCAAGCAAGCAAGAGGTTTATTAAAAGGAATAGAGTAGTATACTCCCAAGTCGGCGGGAGCAGAGAGGCCAGGGTGGGGAGTGGGCAACTGCTCTGAAGAACAGAGGGGCTTGTGAATTTATTACCCTCAAAAGGATGGTGTGAATATTCAAAATTTAGGGGTGGTGTTACATACAGGCAATCCCAGGTTCTCTTGTCCTTATTTGCCTCTAGTTAGAACTGTCATGATGGTACAAGGGGTGGAGCTATTCCCTGCCCACAATGCATATAATACTGTAATCCACTACAGGTAGTGCAAGTTCACCCGGAGAAGCAAGGTGGTGTCCTGGGTCTTGCTCTAGGTCACCGAGATCTCGTTCCGGCTGGTCTGGTAGCTGCAATTTTTTAAAGAATGACCTTACGTCCTCCTTCCTTCCCTTCCCCATCTCCCCTCAGCCCTATTCTCTCTGCTTATATTATCAAATTGATGATCAGATAAACAAAATACAATGAAATACTTTCTGGTGATAAAAGAAACGAAGCATTGACGCATGCTACAACATGGATGAACTTGCACACATTACGCTAAGTGCAATGAGCTGGCCACAAAGTGTCACTAATTGTATGATGCCATTCATATGAAGAGCAGGTTAAGGAGATTCATGTAGACCAAGAGCTGGGGGCGAGGGCACTGAGAGCTCAGGAGCATGGGGTTTCTTTCCGAGGTGATGAAAATATTCCAAATTTGACAGTGATGATGACTGCAGATTGCATGAATCTGTGAATATACTGAAACTGTGCTTTAAATGGGCAAATTGTATGTACGTGAATTATATCTCAATAAAGCTGTTAAGAAAAGTAATGTTTGTATCCATGGCTTGAAAATGCTCTCAAATGTGAGGTTTGACTTCAAACCAGATTATAGAACACTCCAAATTGTAGCTTCAGCCCAAAGGAAAAGAGAGGGTGCATTTCAGACTCCATTTGAGCCTTTTAAAGATTTCTTTTAGTAAGTGTGGGAGCCAGATGCTGTGTCTCTCTGATGATTTGGGAAAACTTTTTTTTTAAAGAAATAATTCCTGACTGTTTTTAGTCTCTTGTGTCCTCAGTCCTAGGTCCTCCCTGGCAGAGACGCCACTGTGGTGCAGACGAGCCAATGGTCTGGGGAAAAACCCACAAGTCAGAGGCTGTTCATCTTCCAATGAACTTTTGTCAAAAAGGACGATTTAAATCAGGAATATATAATAAAAGAAGGATATTCTGTCCATAAATCTACTCTCAAAACTTATCATGAGGAACAAAATATTAAAAGTTTCATTATGGCTTCTTCCAAGACCTAATAACAATTCGACTCACTGCCGTTGGCGGAGTAACTGTGGGCCCTCGGCACCTTTTACAGACCTCGGTCACAATCCTGTCTCCAGTTACGGAAGCCGAGCTAGAGAGACTGTCATTGGCCCCAGTTACACTGTTTTTGGTAAGTGGGAGAGTCAGGGTTTACATCTGAGGCTTTCAGACATCAAAGTCTGTTGGTACAAGTCACCTTTGAAGAAAGTGCGCCGAGACTGTCACCCGAGTCCCCTTACTAGTGCTCAGGAGAACAAAACTGCACAGGACAGAAAAAGGACACCCGGTGACTCAGAGCGGCCCCCTGAAAACTCATCAAACATGAGGCCGCATCTGAAAGTGAGTTCTTCCCACTGTTCTTAAAAGGTTAGGCCCATCGCGAAACGTCTTCGAAATCCAGAATGTCTCATGCCCTGACGCCTGGATTCAAGTGGCAGCGCTTCGCCGCCTGCCTGTCTCCCGTGCTTCTCCGGCACAAACTGCGGCTTGTGGAGCTGCCAACACCCCAGAGCTCCCCCCGGTGCTGCTCACACATCTCCAGAAAGCATGTCAGACCAGCTCGGCTCGTGTTCATATTCTCCTTGGCTGATGAAATATTTAAACCGTGCTGATAGCCTCAGATGGCATTTTAGATGCTGAATACACCACCCTGTGGGTCTCCTTCGAGAGGAACAGTAGGCTGCAGTGCCCTGCATCCAGCTCTCTCGTGTTTATGCTAAAAATGCCACTTCTTCCTAATGCTTTTTAATCAAAAGCGGCTCATCACCAACATTAAAAAAAAAAAAAGGCTGTTTCTAGCAGGCTTGACTGGCCAAGTGCACACAATTAGTAAGACCTTTTGGAAGAAGAATTTACAGAAAATGCTCCATTTGTTGACTTTCAATTAAAATGGTAAGAGTGACAGATCAAGTGATGGGAAACCTGTTGCCTTGGTGAACCCTGTGGCTTGCGTCTGGTGGTGGCGGGAGGGTCTCTTTGTAAGCACAGGTGAGTAGGTCATTCTAAGTGCAGCTTTTACACCCAAGCTAATTGATGAAGATATTTTCATTCTGACCTGATCCCAGAGAAAAACAGACAAACAAACCCAAAACACTTGTCAAAGAGCTGTGCTAACACATGTAAGGTTAACAGGTGTGAGGGACTAGAGTTTCCTCGATATTAATAAAAAATAATTTGAGCCTTAACAAGTGCCCTTGCTCCTTAATTTCCATGGTAGAAATCAGAACATTTCCCTTCAATGCTGTTAATGGGGTCATTCTCTGAGTCTGAGCTGGTTGCCATGCCGTCGTCGGTCCTGTGGAATCCTAAAAACCATCATCATTTGTTTCTAAACAGATCAAGAGCTATTTACCATTTCAGTGTTTTGTGCACAGCTGGGTGTCTGGCAAATGTCCAATATCCATTAACATTTAAAAATTAGTCCCATAATGCATCTTTTCCAGGGCTTGAGAAGTATGCACAGTGACACATGTTGGGAACCAATTACACTTGTGCTACCATTAGTCTGGCTGCATTCAACTTCCCAGTAAATGCAGGCTAATTTAGTGTCTAAATTCATACAATGACCTTAGAGAAGACTGGGTATCTAAAGATTTAAAGTGGAACAAACTGCTTAGCAAGAAGATTCCTCCTCATAGTGAAACATGGGAATATATTATATGACAATTCACCACATTCTGCAAGTTTCCTTTGAATTTATCCTTTCTAAAACTTCTAGGCAGGAGAGTCAGGAGGGGCACTAACAGACTAACAGATCTCAGTCACCATGTCTATTCTCTTGGTCAGCAGAGCTAACGTCACTTTATATGGTAGCCAATAGTTATTCTTTCTCACTTCTGGGGGGATAGCTAGGTTACCTTCTTCCATTTGTTCACTAAATGAGCAAATTCTGTGTTTGGAGTAGAACACTTCAAACTTTATTAGAGAATCGTATTATCTTATTGCTCAAGCTGAGCAAGGGAAACTGTATAATTGGTCTTGGTCAAAGATTGGAAACAGAGAAGTTCAGAAATCAGTACTATTTGGAAAGTGCTCTTCTTTCAACCTGCACTGTCTAGAACAATTCCTTTGCTGACATCCAAGATAAAATAAGGAGTCAGATCTACCTGGGCAGCAGCCAGTAGAGAGCCCCCTTCGTGGAGACTGGCTTCGCTGGCTGCCAACTCTGGGGCACGGACTGTATCAAGCTTATCTTAGCTAGTGTAGTCTGTGTCACGCTGTTTAATAAAGCTAAATTGCTCACATAAACAGAATACTGTGCCATGGGCTTTTAGGATTCAGAGGTGGTTTAAAAATATAATTTTTCTCTAACATTCAACAGAACAATTTAGCAATAGCTTACAGAAAATTGCAGGAAAGCAGTAATTTTCCAAATGCACGCAGATTCAGCAATTTACAAATTAGATAGAGATTTTAGGGGTGGTTAGGTATGTTCAGTGAGCTAGCAAAGTTGTCCTTTCCTAGGGGAGGCTACCCATGCCTCAAGTCATTCTGGGAAACGTCATCCCATTTTTTTTTAAAGCACCTTGAAGTATTTCACAGCAAAGCAACTTCTGGGGGTTGTAACTGTTACGTTAAAAATCTCATTGACTGAATTGATTTGAATTTGGGTTGGTTGTAGGAAATGTCCTGGCCTTTGTAACTTAAGAGTAGTTTTTAGGGAGTTGGAAGCATCTATTAGGACCTCCTCTGGTACCCTCTTAGTTTGAGAAGACTATATGTTATAGTGTTTTGGGTTGAGATGCTTTTAAATATCACAGGAAATGAGATTTAATGATACAACTGTCTCATCAGGGCTCTTACTGAGTTAGTAGTTTGGGGTTAGCATTCCATGTTATTGGTTGGGAAGTGCGTGTCGTAATTACCGAAGAAAATTTATAGCATAGGCAAAAAGACTCAGTAGATAAAAATAATAAAGTATAAATGTGCCGATTGGGTAGGCTGACCAGACGTGCCATTTAAAATGGGACAGTACCATTGTTTTCTGTCCTGTTTAAAATGGTTCATCTGGTCAGCATACAATTGGGGAAAACATCCAAGCCTGTCATTTTACAAAGCTGTTTATATTGTATGTTTCCAGTTCATTGTTTTAGTGAAGGGATTCACCCAATGGATATAGAAGAACTTGATTTATTGGGAAGAGGTCTGATTTGGTTGAGAATACTTCATTTTAATAAATTGAAAGGTAAAGATTTTATTTATAACAATAATTTGAATCTGTGTCCTGTTTCAAAAAATTTGTTCAAAGCAGCCTGGGAGAAAAGGTACATTTCTCTTTTGTATAACATGAATGCAGGGTTATGATCTCATCACACATAAAAAAAATAAAACCCTTTACAACTGGAATTGTGAATAAGAAATGTATTTCCTTCAACTTAATTATTTAGTTTCCTACTAAGAAGTTGCTCTGCAGAGGTCAATTATCCTTCAGGGATATCCTGGAAGAAATGAACAATTAGCTTGATTTTCTGTTGAATTTGGAGCATGAGACTCAGTATGTGATCTATTAAAAAAAGGAGATAATTCCTCTTAAACCATGTCCTAATCTACATGGGAGTCTTACACGGCAGGTAAGAAATCAGCCAAGTAATCCAATCCACCACCATGGGGCCAAGGCTGAGCATCTTGATATACAACAATCAAGGCTTCAAAACTTAAAAGAAAAATCTCTCACGGGGAGCAATGAAGGATAACAGAATTCACCCTTATGAAGTGCAAAACCTTATGAAAGGGAAATGCCATTTGATTTTTTTTTTAACTAAACAGAAGTGCTCAAATCTGATTAAAGGGAGTAGCGGCAAACATTGTAATTTGGGATAATCAGGCGAATGCACAGTTTTATGGAGAGATGAAAGGCAAGCGTCAGACTTTCATAAGCTTCAGACTATCCAGGAGGCTGACTATTACCTGGCTCTGCTCTAAAAAAAAGCTGTCTCGCCCTAAGAAACAGAATTTAAAGTGAGGAGTAAATTGAGTTAAAAAGTGTCCTATACAGAGCTTTTCAGAAAAGCACTGAATTCACCTACACAGTGAATCCAGGAAAAAAGATGTTTCCCTGTTGGAAATGTCTCTCTTTTTTTGAGTTATTTAAACGTGGGAGTTGTAAATATAACATTCTTTCTCTCCTTCTCTCTCTCTACGTTCTTCCCTCCCTCCCTCGCCACCACCTCCTCTTTCTCTCTTTCTTTTCTTTCTTTTCTTTCTTTCTTTCATTTGAGGATGCTAGTTTGAGCTGATTCTATTTCCTTGGAAGTTAGGGCTGCTTTATGCTTAATAGTATTGAAGGTCCCTCAAGGCCTTTAAATCACCTTCATGTCACTGATTTAGCATTTCCCCTGAGGATGCACTCATTTGTTCTGTCTCAGTCCTAGGAATCTGGCTTTTACACACACACACACACACACACACACACACACACACACACGGAGTAGAGAAATGGGAATACACAGAGGGTTCAGAGAAAATCTCACAAGGGTATTATAGAGTGGAAACTTGCTGGAGTTGTGTTATTTCAAATACAACCCCAAGAAAATATTTTTATAGTCAGTTGCTACTTTTCTTTACAAGAACAGTTTTATCAAAAACTACCGAGTAGGTGGTGGAAATGCGTCTTTGCCTAGAGAGAGTGGCGCTCTCTTGAATGGCTGTTACTTCTGATCCCAGTGGTAATTTGTAATAATACATAGAGAGGGCACCCTGAATTCATTTAGCCCATTTCAATGAGATTTAAACCCTTTTCACACATTTTCATTTATTTTTACTGCATTCTGTTGAGACAGAGTGGGCAGATCCTATTTCTCTCTCTGCTGCGAAGAGATGGCAGCGATGGAGACCACGGCCGAGACTGTGTGGAGCGGTGTCTGGTGAGACAAGATTAGGTGCTTCTTGTTGAACCCCATGAAGGTTTTTTTTCTGATACATTTCCCTTTGAATATTTCTTTTGTGCTCAGTGTCACACTACTTGCAGTGTGGCCTGAGAGGAAGGGAAACCCAGGACTTTGAATTAACCTGAAAGATGGGCTCTTTGCTTCTAATTCTCCTTTTCCCTTATGCTCCACTTTGGCTGACAGCCTCAGCCTGACCAAGTAACTTTGAGCCACCAGATTGGCGGCAGATGTGGCCAAAGAGATTTTCTAAGGAAATATGTATTCCAACCACTCAGTATGGACTTTTATCCCCCAAACCAAGCCCCACTTACTTGGCAGCTTAATGTGTGCTGAATGATGGGTTGATGCAACTTTCACAGCTTTGGGTGTCGAGACATATGTAGTTTAAGCCCTGGTTCTCCCACTTAGTCTTTACTTCATCATCTGTAACATGGAGATAATATTGGTAACCACCTCATAGGCTTGTTTATTTATTTACGTATTAGAAAACGATGAATGAGGATATGTGGCTGTGTTTGTTAACATGCTGTTACTACAGACACATCCTGAACCAATCAACTCACGTCTCTGCGATGTGTATCAGCCTTGGACTCAGCATTTTCTTGAGCCTCATCCTTGCTGCAATGGACCTTTTGGTCAAAGCCCCCAAATGCCAGTTTTTTCTCTTATTCCATGGTGGGACTCCCTCCACAAAGGAACATCCTTGAGTGTAGTTTTTATATTAAAAATAAATATTAAAATATACTTCAGAACTCAACCTCAGAAAGTTTTCTGGAGCTATATTTTATAGCATCTGAGGTTTTCAGCCCAATTGCACTCCAAAGGTGTGGGCTGAATTAGATCAAGATGACTGAAAACGCCACGAATTTTGCCATAAGGAAGCCTCACACTTCACAGACCTCCCCCTGAAGTTACAAAAGGAAACGCGGTGGCAGATTCCAAATGCATTTCTGTGCTTTGCTACCAGAACGGAAGCACCAGAGGATGTCATGTCCAACATAATACTGGATGGCACCAAACTCACTGCTTGGCCCATTTCACAGATGAGGAAACCAGAACAGGAAATGGTCACTGAACATGGCAGCAGCACAGGAGGACCCTGAGCTTGCCCCCTCCCACGAGCAAACCCAAATACACGCTTGTATGGACAACTCTCTCGCGAGACAATGGAGGGCTGAACAGCGTCCGAACAACAAACAGGAGAAACAGACTAGGAGCCGAGAGCCCTCTGGGAGCAGCAGGACCTGTCTGGCTCAGAGGAATCGTGAACGCTGTTATTTACGACCCCCTTACCTTGACAGGATGGAGGGAACTCTGTTGGAGGCTTTGGCTTATGTGCAGGATCCCCGTTTTGGTGCACTGCAAGCTACATCGCCCAGAGCCTTTGACCTCCGAACACAGGAGCAACAGGGGCCTCGGAGCACTTGACCTCCCTGCTGGGAGTCACTCCAGCCCAGTGAGCGTGTGCCTCAAATTCCAACCAGCTCCCCAAATTACCCGGCACCTAGCCCATACAGAGGTCACTCCCACACACGCCTAATTTCTGTACAACCAACAAGAGAGACCACATAGAGAGGACTGGGGAGCCACAGGAACTCTCCGGGTGGGCGGGCTGGTGAGTGCCACTGTTTACGTCAGGTCCACCTCCATGGGGCCGTACCCGGGTGGGCGGGGCCGTACCCGGGTGGGCGGGGTCGTGCCACAGTAGGCGGGGCCGTACCTGGGTGGGTGGGGCTGTGCCCCGGTGGGCGGGGCCGTACCCGGGTGGGCGGGGTCGTGCCATAGTAGGCGGGGCCGTGCCTGGGTGGGCGGGGCCGTACCCCGGTGGGCGGGGCTGTACCCGGGCGGGCGGGGCCGTGCCCGGGTGGGCGGGGCCGTACCCGGCGCTCCGTCCTACTTGCAAGATCACCACAACACATTCTCCACGCATCTCCGGTTGGTTCTCACCTGGACGAAGGGAGCAAGCAGAATCAACCAGGCATTACTACATGCAGCTGGCCTCCCACCTGCAGCCACTGGGCTTGGTGGGCCAGTGCCAAATGTCAGAATAATGAAAGAACTTGGGATTTGAATCAAGGACATGTGATCTCAGGAGCTGTGCCCTTTTCATTTAATGCAATCTTTACCTCATTAGTGAGTCCCCGAGCTGAGGAGAATGGGAACAGTAGCTGCCACCCGTGGTGGCAACGAAAGTATTCCATCACTGGTAATTCTCTGCCATGGCTGATAATGGCTTTTGTGTGTCTAAGACTGGGATCTGAAAATTGGCCTGCCAACCTAGCCAGACTGTAAAACCCCTGCTCCATTAAAGGCCGTTTAAATCAACCAAAATATCAACACTCTTAAAAACGGATCTATTAATAATTCAAATGCCTTGGTAACAACACAAGCATTTTCTCACATTGTATTAGAAAATTTGACAATGTTTCCCTGTATTTATAAATGTGATGGCTTCATTTTTCAGAAATAGTATGATTATTAAACCCTGATGCATTTGTTTGCACGGAATAGCCTGACTTGATAAAAATTTTCCAAAGCCAATAGCTCTTGTTTAAAGACCTATTTTGCTGTGCATAATGCACTCCTGTGTATAATGTGCACCCATGGTTTTGATCCAAACTTTCAGGGAAAAATACCTGCTGTTTTAATTTTTTAATTTAAAATTTTATTTGTTATATTAAGTACTTGTTTTTTGTATTATAAAGGAATTTTAGCATTTACTTTTTAACATAACTCATATATGGAATATAAAACTGGCAACAACAAAGAAACAAAAACTCATGGACACAGTCAATAGTTTAGTGGTTACCTGAGGGTTAAGTGGGGAGCGGGGAGGAGAGAAGGGAGAGAGTCAAATATAAGTTGATGGAAAGAGAACTGACTCTGGGTGGTGAACACATAATTCAACACATAGATGATGTGTTGTACAATTGTACACCTGGAACCTATGTAATTTTTATTAACCAATGTCACCCCAATAAATTTAACAATAAAAATCCAATGGTCACATTCCAGGGTATTATTTTGCTTATGGTATCATTATTGATTTCTAGTTACATTTTTAACTCCTAAGATAAGTAAAAGAATTAAAAATATTTATATAGATACAGACTTAGTACTACCCATGTATAATGTGCATCGTTATTTTCCCCTCACATATTTGGGCAAAAAGGTGTGCATTATACATGGCAAAATATGGTAAACAAAATTGTTCTAGGAAAAATGAATTCATCTCAAGAAAAAAGAAACTGTTTAGCATAGGATTAGTGATGCTTAAGTATTCTCATTTCTCTTAATTTTTTTTCTTTTTTTTATTGTTAGACTTATTGGGGTGACATTGGTTAGCAAGAATTATGTATGCTCTAGGTATACAATTCTACAGTACATTGTCAACTTGTTGTATAATAAGTTCACCATCCAGTGTGAGTTCTCTTTCCATCACCATATATTCCTCATTTTTTTTTGATAATCGGTTATGGGTGGTAACTTTTGAGTCAGGACTCATTCTTTTCCACTAGCTGTAATAGGTAGTAGAGTTTCCATAGCATCAATCTGCATACACATACACATGCATGTGTACTTACACAATTACTATAGTCATTCATACATACATCTGACAAATCCTTATTTGCTGATGAATGAATTTGTCATTAAATGTATAAACTTATTTGAAGACCTACAATAAGGTAACTGCTCAGCTAAAAAGGAGAGCACATAATTTGTCTTAAGAAAGACTTTAACTCAAATCCTACTAGCTGTCTAACACTAAGTGACTTCAAGCTTTCAAGTTTCAGTTTCTAAACCCTTCAGTCAGACTGTGATAAATAATACTTATCTATCTCATGATTGATGAGTGGTAAATTAGGTTAAGACATGTGAGTAAATTAATAGTTAATTCAATGAACGATTCTATAAGGTTGATATGACTGTGCACATCGTTGTAGAAGCAATCAAGAGCCTCCCAATCTGACTCTCCCAAGTGGCATAGAATGGCATCTACATACCTAACACACAAGGCCACCTTCTGATTTATATATCTGATGTCTCGCTCTCAAGTTTTCAGGGTTATATAGAAGTAGTACGAAGCTTCCTCTTATCTCAGGTGACACTGCAATTGCTCTTATCAGGTAAGAAACATAGAGTCTCTTTTTTATCAATTAGATACTCATTAAGGTTAGAGAACTTTTATTGATTGGTAAAGGCGTGTGGGACTAGTTTAAGGGCAGTAGCAACTTAACTGTTCACTGCAAAGCAGAGGATTCCTATCATTTCCTCTGAAAGTATTTTCATTTGTTTCTATTGGGTTTTATTAGCCATCCAACATCACAACCTAGGAAGGCTGTTTAAATATCTGAGCAGGAATTGATTGTGTATTGTGACATAGTTGCGCTTTTGCAGGAGTATCAATGATCATATGGATTGGTTGTCCGTTTGATGAACTTCTTGCATGAGTGGTGTTGACAGTAAGACTGTTGTTCCTTCAAGTGCCTGTTGGCTTCACCAGTGTCATTCTACACTATATGGGGGTAAACATTTTTCTTTGTGTGTGTGTAAATACATTTTTAAAATCATGAAGGAAGGCAGTGGGAATATATGATTTTCATATACAAATAGTTATATTATAGACAACTTTTTGGGAACATTTAGTGTACAAAGCCAGGTAGATCTATATATCGATTACGCTGGCTGGTTAGGGTAGGAGAACTTGATTCATCTCTCATAAACTCATTGTTCTCTTCAGAGTCCATATTTTCATGGGCAGCATTTCTCCCAGGGTTATAAAGCCTTTGCTACCTCCATGGGCATGGGCAAAGAAGAGAGAAATAATAAAGGGAGACAGAAGTCTGTGCAGAATATTTTGAAGGTAGAATAACAAAGCATAAAAAATGTTTAGCTTTGATATCTTTTTTATAAGAGACCGAGGAGAAATCACCTTTGTAGTTTTTCTACAATTTTTTGATGTGCTTTCGGCAAAGGAAGGAGGATAAGACAATGATGAGATGGGGTCTGGATCTTGGCCCACATGAGCTGTCCTCTACTCCTCAGTGTCCTTCTGGTGGCCTGAGGGAAGGCCCCTATAGTCCCCTAATGCAGGCTCACCACCTCCAGAATGAGTATAATTACAATTACCATGTAGAGTTGTGAAGATTAAAGAAAACATACGCAAAGTACTCAGAAAACAGACACCACTAATTAATGCCAACTATTTTTATGTTTTTTAAACAAGGTTATTATAGTCCCAGGGAAATCAAATAACTAGGAGTTAGACTCTGTGTATTAGCAGTGGGCATGGTCCTAAATTCTGTTTTTGGCTTGACTATTGACTCTTCGCATACTTGGTATTAGTAATGTACCTTCTTGTTTGTGCCATTTAATTTAAAATTACATGAAAGTTATGATGTTGGAATTTGGTGATAATAACAGACCCCTGAAGTGTTTTCAGGAAGGAATATGGAGGTAATGGGAGAAGGGGCAGGTCATAGAGCCCACTGCCCATTGTGAGTCTGACTTTCACCACTACAGGGGTTTAGGCAAAGGACTACAATTGCTTAAATTATGCTTTCAATTGACTGTTGTGGTTGCTTTGTTGACAGTAGCCTATAGGGTGGAGGTTGGAGAGAAATGTAAGGGAAGAAGAAGCAAGACCTGTTGGGTGGATATCACAGTGTCCAGATGAAAGTTGATGGCATCTCAGATCAGGATGGTGGCAGTAGAACTTTTGAAAACTAATTATATTCTTGATGTATATTCAAGGTAAAGACAACATGCAGATGGAGTAGATGTTGGGTGCAAGAGAAAGAGGAGTTGAGTCACTTCAGACCTTTGGCCTGAGTGACTGGAAGGATGAAGCTGCCACCAACAGTAGTGAGGAGGGTTGATGTGGAGCAGATTTGGCAGTCTGGGACATGCTGAGCTTTAAAATGTTTATTTAATTCTAGGTAGAGACATCAGTTAGGCAGTTAGAGATAAGAATCTGGAGGTCAGACTGGAGGTATAAATTTGGAAATCATTTGCATAAAGATGGTATTTAAGGCCACAGACGGGATAAGATCACCAAGGCAATAAGTGTGATAAAAAGAGAGGACCAAGGGCTAAGCCCTGGGACAGTTTACTTCATTAAATGATGTCACCCCCAAATTAAAGGAAGATCAACTTATTCAAAAGAGCCCATATCTGCATTTGATTACTTCTGTGACTTATAACTGTGAAAAGTGTAAGTCCTCCTGCTTTTGCTAGGATTCTGCTGAGAGGGTACAGTAAACATAGGTGACATTTGATCTTTTGAATGTCTCTTAACTGTTAGGGACTTGCATTTGGAATATATAAGGAATGGCCAAAATTCAATAATAAGAAAACCAAACCTCAATTAAAATATCGGCAAAATATCTGAACTACAATTTTACTGAAGAACATAAGAAAGTGGAGAACAAACACATTAAAAGATGCCCAATATCATTTGTCATTATAGAAATGCAAATTATAATCGCAATGAGATATCATGGCACACCAACTAAAATGGTTAAAAAGCCGAAACAAAAGCAAGCAAAGGAAAAGCTGATAGCATCAAATGCTGAAGTGGACTCAGAGCAAGGGGGGCTCTGATACTGCTGGTTAGGGAGGCAAAATGCTACAGCCACTTGGGGAAACAGGCAATTTCTCATCAAGTAAAATACATACTAAGCATATACCCAGCAATGCATATTTACCCAGATGAAATAGAACTTTATGGTCACACAGAATTCTATACACACATGTTTTTAGTGGCTTTATTCAGAATTGCCTCAAACTGGAAGCAATCCAAATGTCCCTCAACTGGTACATGGATAAACTGTCATAATCTTTGCAATACAAGGAATCCTTAGCAATAAAAAGGAATAGACTACTGATACACACACAAACGTGGATGAATCTCAAATTGGTTTTGGTTAAGTTAAAAAAGCTGGATTCAAAAACCTACATATTGTTTGAGTTTATCAAGATAATCTAAGGCAGATAACAGGCCTGTGGTTGTGATAGACTGGGGTTGTAGAGACAGGGGGACTACAAAAGGCACAAGTGACTATTTTACAGGAAGGTAGCTGCTCTGTACCTTGATTGTGGTGGTGGTTACATTACTGCATACACTTGTCAAAACTAAGAATTGTAAATCAAAACAAGTAAATTTTAGAGTATAAGTAAATCACCTCAATCACCCTGATTAAAAAAAAACCAGGTGTATTTCTTTACATGAACAATAAACAACTGGAAAACAGATTAGAACACACAAAATGCCACCTGGCTTCCCAGTGTTGGACTATTGGGAAACTACCTCAAAAAGTCAAGAGAAAACCAGTTACCATACTGAAGCACTTCCCAAGTGCTGGGCAGGAGATAATCTATGATGTCATGGTCCCTTTCATTTGCTGCACCCAGGGGCACTTTGAACAAAGGCAGCAGTGCACTTGCTATAGACCGTTGGATAGCACACTCGTCTCGGTGAAAGATGACCCAGACTAATATTCTATAAAGTGTCAGCATACAACAAGCTTGTTGTACTTTAGATCCCAGACTCAGAGACACCATGTATGGTATTTTCACCCGGGGTGAGGTTGACCCTAAACACCACAGGCAGATTCTCTGGAGTAAAAGATTTTTAACTACATGTCAGCGATGATTAGTTACAAAGGAAAAGAGAACTTGCCCCATTTGACACTAAATGACAGAACAATATGACAAAAGCTAAAAACAGAAAAAAAGAAAATCAGTGTCTAAGACAAGAGACTGATTCCCAGTAGTGTTAGGGACAGGTCTTTTGATTACATCTTCTGTCCCATGAAATCATAAATCCCTACCCGCAAAAGGCTTTCTAGGCTGGGCTCCTAGATTCTGGCCCCATGACCTCCAAAGTACATCTGTAGAACTGAAGGAATCTGACCTGCACTGAATATTTAGTTTCTATCTTTGCAAACTGCATTCTGGAGGAGAAGCCACAGAATCTCATTATACCCCTTAAATCAGGCACAGCATGGAAGTACATTCTATAGCTCTTTAAAGACCTAAGTAATGGGTTAAAACCCTGATTATTAGTAAAGATGCTCTTTTAACCGCTTGACTTAGGCTGCTAGCCAGGCTAGTAATTGGAATGTTGGCTTTCTGTGAAACCTCAACACAGAGTAATGTATTGGGCAGAGCTTTGTGAGATCACCAGACAGGGTCCCTGGCATGAGAGTCAGAAGAAGCAAGACTAAATAATAAAATAATGATGGCAACAATGATGACAAGTCAAAGTAGCATTTACTAAATCACAAATGTGTAGAAGAAATAGTAAATATAATAGAGAAGCAATCTCCTGTAAACAGAGGTTTGAGAACCACACTGTTCTGATTGTGAGTCCAGGTTCCATTCCTCTGTAACTGTGAAACCCTGGACATCTTATGTACACTCTGTCTCAGCTTCCTATTTCAGAAATAAAAAGTAAGTATAAATTCTGCTGCTTTAACTTGTGAGAATTAAAAGGATCATGCCCATTAATGTTTAAATATGGCACATGGCATAGAAAGCACTCAATAAGTATTAGCTATTGGTAGTAGAGGTAGTAGAAATAGTAGTAAGATTGGCAAACAGCAGCTCTTTCTGCAATGATATGTCAAGGGTGCTTGCACGGGGTCCTGGCTGGACCTATGAAATTTAGGAGTGTAAATAGCACCTAAACTCTTAAGGGTGGAGTGAGATTAGCTAAGGAGAGACTTCAGAGGATGAGGCTTAGCACAGAATTCTCTAGCAGCAAAGTTTAAAGCACACATGTCCAACCTGTGGCCCAGGATGGCTTTGAATGTGGCCCATCATCAATTCTTAAAACATTATAAGATTTTTTTTGTGACCTTTTTTTAGCTCATTAGCTAACATTAGTGTTAGTGTATTGTCGCGTCCAGCACGATACAAGCTGTGGGAAAACAGGAAGGGCGGTGCAAAGTTAAGAAAGACAATAGCCAAGAATATAGTATAAACAGGGCCGCAGGACTCCAGCCTTAAGGACTGAGAACCTATAATCAGGCTAACGCATAGCTTTTATTGGTGGACACACAAGGAAGTGAAACTGGCTTTTCCATGGTCTGTGAGTTACGTTGCCTAACAAAGTGCTTTTTCCGAAAGTCCTCATTGTGTTTCAACATGCATTGTGTTTCTATGAGAACATATAGCCCCAAGGACTCAGTGTACTGAAACCACTCCAGGGGGGTTGATTCATTACCTAAGTCATCCCTACAAGCATGATTGATATTGTTCTATGAGGTCACCATTGGAGCAACGTGACACAAGGCAGCCAGGGGGTAGAAGATTAACCTCAGAGAGGATGAAGGGCTGTGCCTCATCTCTGTAGAGCCCAAGCTCTCTCCTGATGGCCTCTATGTCACTGTGTCTCTCTTAGGTTATTTCTCCCTTGAGGAATCTTACCCATTATTGACTAATCAGCCATCCTCCAGGGCCATACAGGGGACGTGAGGTGTGCGAGGGAAGGAGGAACAGTACCCCTGAGAGAGGGTCAGGTCTGTCTCCTAGATATTCTGTGCCCCCGTGGCCTCCACGCTTAGCTCCTGCCTTAGGATGTCATAGGGAATGCATGGGGGGACTGGACTGACGGGTTGGCAGCTGTAAGGCAACAGTGTAATTTATGTGTGGCCCAAGGAAATTCTTCCAAGGTGGCCCAGGGAAGCCAAAAGGTTGGACACTGCAGGTTTAGAGACTGGGCAGAAAAGGGGTGACCAGCATTGGGATATTTTTCTCATTTTTTCTTTTCATTTGTTTTGGAACTTACCTCTCTAACACTTTACTAATCTCCCACAAATATCACAGTGATGGAATTAGGCCTCTATTTGGATCCTGACAGGTATCTCCACAGACTTTTATTTCTGTCATTAGTAATGGAATGCGAAAAAATAAGTTACATAAACTTCTTTGGCTTATGTAATTCTCGTCCCGGTCTCCATTGTCACAGTAAAGGGTTGAGGCAATTATCTGGGTAATTCAGGCAGAACCTACCAGGCCCTCGGGACTCCACTCTCCTTCTGCTCCTTTTGCACAAGTAACCCAGGAAGCACTTCCACCCACTCTCTGCACATGCAACTCTGGTCTTACTATGTCTTTAACCACTGGACCTTGTCACTGAAATAAATATATCATATTGGAAACAAGTACCAGCAAGGGAAGGCATTCTCATTTTGCATGTGCATGTGTTTTATTTCCATATGGACTATGCTGTGAGCCAGTGCAAAAGGCAGATCGAAAATGCAAAGGATAAATGAAGGCCGACAGT
This sequence comes from Lyroderma lyra, assembly GCA_004026885.1. Classification (NCBI taxonomy): domain Eukaryota; kingdom Metazoa; phylum Chordata; class Mammalia; order Chiroptera; family Megadermatidae; genus Lyroderma; species Lyroderma lyra. The sequence goes on along the minus strand of PVJL010001717.1, from coordinate 145,863 downwards.
CAGGAACTGAGTCCTTGTCATTTTAAAGGAAATCAAGCTCCCCAAAGGTGAAGGAGCTGAATTGTCTCAACGCGGGCCTGTATTGTCATTTATTGTTATTTATGGCTCTTTAGGAGAACAGCAAGAATACTAAAATAAAGAAGAACATTTTATCTATATCACCAAACACCATATAAATTTATAGCCTCCTCATTAGAGATATTTTTCTAATCAAGAAGCAGCACTTCAACCTCATGAAAAGGGATGTGAGGGGGATGAGATTTTTTTTTTTTTTTTAATAAAAACGCCTGGAAATTTTTACTTGCTTGGATGCCCAGGTTAGGACAATAATGGCAGAGGAAATAAAAACCTCACTAGCCAAGGCCACCCTCCTTTTGGTGAGACTGAATACAAGTCCACGGGACTTGCAGTTGTGCCCAAATAGAGAAGCCACCAGCTCTAATTCAGCATTGACCAGGCCTGTCAGATCGTATCTTACTGAGGCGCAGATCCTGGCACAGGAGGGGAACGAAACAAAGCTGTTTGATAAGGCGCACAGGACAGTAATTGGATCAAGCTGAGGCGGTGGCGGTCCTTAGCAGCAGCCATGGGTACAAATGAAAGGGCTGTCACTTGCGAATAATTTGCAAGGTTTCAGTCTTTACTTTTGTCCATAAGTTCTGTGTCAGGAGAAAAGTCTAAGAGCACAGTTTTTCCTTCTCCATTTGCCTTCCACAGAATATTCGTCTCTATCCACACTTCAGCAAATTTACAACATGGTAAATCTTGAGATGATTGAAAATCTTTACATGAATACGATATGCTTTCTCAGATCTTACAAGCTTTTTCTACATCGGGCAAGTTCCTAACGTGGTGTTGCAATTTGCATGGCATTTTCCATGATTGGCCAGTGTTGCCACGAAATGCTGGGTCAATATTGACATCGTATATGCTGTGAAATGAGCCCTCTGGAACAATTAAAGAAGACTTTAGCCCCCGTGACCCCTGGACATTGTTTCAGTAACCTATTGCTTTGTAACAAACTACCTCCAAATTTGGCGGCTTAAAACAATTCGTCATTTCTCTTCATTCTACCATCTGGATTGGGCTCAGTGATGTGGTTCTTCTGTTCCATTTGGTACTTGTTGGGGCTGGAACATAGAAGATGGCTTCTTCACTCACATGTCTGGGCATGACTGGGGGTGTTGGTGACAGCGGGGGCTGGTCAGGCATCTGTCTCCACCTGACTTCTTCCGGTGGTGAGCTTGGGCCTCCTAGTTGCACCATGGTCTCAGCGAAGTCTGACTTCTTACATGGTGTCTGCTTCCCAGGGGAAGGAGACAGAAGCTTTTAGTCCTTATAAGGCCAGGGCTTGTTCCATAACATCACTTCTGTCGCCCTGTGGCCGGGCCAGCCCGGTTTCAAGAGAGGGGAAATAGCTTCATCTCTCAGGAGATGAAGAAGCACTTACAGGAGGGAAGACACTGACGGTGGACATCTTAAGGGACCACAGAGGTGCCTTCTGGCTGCTTTGGTGGGGACTGAGGATCATCAAATGTTGGATTCATCGCGTGTAGATGGTTTGATTCTAGTTAGAGTTTATTATTTCAGAAGTAGGAGGAACCCCAGGCATAATTTAAAATAGTGTTTCTCAAACAATTTTCATGAGCTAGTAGACAAAACTGAGGCTACAGAAACACACACACACACACACACACACACACACACACACACACACACACAAGGGCTATCAGGAAAAAAATCCAGCTGTAAATGCCTGTTTTTCATATTGCACGGGGAGATGCTCTGTGTGTGTGTGTGTGTGTGTGTGTGTGTGTGTGTGTCCCTATACAAACATACACATAAGAGTAGTTTCATGAAACAATGTGGTCTTTAATATGTGCACTGAACTCTGCTGTTCTTTTTTTCTGTTTCATTTTAAAGAAAGTTGGTCTTGACCCATAAAATTGATTTCATGACCTACCAATGGGCTAACATTGTGATTTAAAAAAGACCAATCTGATGCTGTCTACTCGTTTTACAGATGGTGTTGCTGAGGATTCTTGGGGTTGGCGACTCAGTAGGCGGAGGGAGAACTGGAACGGGGGTCTCCTGACTGAGAGGCTAATGCGGAACCCTGTGCCACGCTGCTGTCACAAATGCAGAGCAAGCATCAATTACAGCACTTCCAAGCAATAACCTATTCTCTGCCCTCAGAGTTGTTGTTGTTGTTGTTGTTGTTGCTTCCTTTACGATCCCATGGCATGTAAAGAAATAAAGTCCATAAAGTCATCATATTTACTTACTAACGCAGAAGAAATGTTTCCTGATTTGAAGACTCTGAGCAAACAAAGCAGTTTCCCAAGGGAGGTGCTGGGACATCACGGGAGATTTTGAGGACTGGGGCTGTCCTCAGTGTATTCCTGCCTGGAATCGTAAATTGACTAGCTGACCCATGGATCCGAATCACTGCTCACCTTGGTTTAGTGGTGTGTGGCCTGCATTCACTGATAGCCCGATTAGCTTTCAACAGTAACACTGCTTATTATATAAACCAAACTGTCTCTAAACATAGGCCTGTGATTGGCGGTGCAGAGCTGTGTGGGTGTTAATTTGGGTCTTCCTGTGGCTTGAGGTCCTACAGCAGCACGGTCTGCTGGAAATAGGATGTGAGCCTATTATGGGGCACTTTTAAATTTTCTAGAACCCACACTGAAAAAAGCAGAAAGAAATAGGTGGAACATATTTTTAAACTTTCTATTTTGAAGTAACTTTAAACGTATAAAAAAGCTGCAAAAATAGTGCAGAATTGCCATCTCCCCTTCACCCAGCTTCTCCTAATCTTAGCGTCTTGCATAATCATGGTGAGGTTATCGAAACTAAGCAATCAACACTGGTGCTGCACTAGCAACTCAACTGCACACTTCATTTGGATTGGCGAAATTAATTAACCCCTATATCTAAAATGTTATTGCTTCAATATGTAATCAACATAAAACATATTAACAAGCTATTTTACGCTCTTTATTGTGTACTAAGCTTCAACTCTGGTGTGTGTTTACACTCACCGCACATCTCAGTTCAGACCAGCCTCATTTTGAACACTCAGTTGCCACATGGCTGGTGGCTACGATGTGGCGCAGGGCAGGGCTACTTGAACAACTCAGAGACAATCGGTCATCAACAATAGACTTATTCTGGTGTGAATTATAGGTAGAGTGCTGAGTCCATGAAGTACTGATGGCAGGAGCAGCCCCCTCTCAGGAGCACTGGCTTAGGATCAGGCAAGGAGAATGTGCAACTCCGTAACTTACTAGTAACTGTGTGCACTTGACTTATAACTCAAGCTTTCTGTGTCTTCTTTGCTTCCCTGTTAAAAAGGAGAAAGAGGAGGAGAAGGAGAAGGAGCAAACAATAATACATACTAAAGGCTATCACAGCACCTTACCTGGAGTTGCTACAAAGCAAATGTTCGCTTTTAGTGCTTATCTGTGTTGCTACCAAAAGATCAAACAGATGTGCTCTTTCTTCAATGTTGAGTGTTATTAAGTCAGGTTAAGGCTCTGGTTAATAATATTTTAGAAAAGCTCAACAGGTGTTTTTCAGTACCCACTGTTTTCCAGGAATGATGCTGAGTGTTAGGGCTAAAAGATGAAGAAAAGCCTTATGGTGTTCACTATTTAATAAAAGAAAGATAGCATTTAAATAGGAAGCCTTCATTTTCTTATTTGTGTGTATGTTTGTGTGTCTGTGGCGGGGGTTGGGAAAAGAAATCATTGTGGTCATTTACTTTTTAAATGACCAAGTAATTATATCCTTTAGTGTTATGAAAACGGTTTAAAAATTTGAATATTACCAGTAATTGTATCATCCTCATAAAGGCTACTCTGTCTCTCTGTCATTTTTAATTTAGAGTGTTTCCATTTGCTTAATTTTGTATATTTGTAATTACAGTGCAGGTACAATCTCTTTAATTTTCTTTATTGTTAAATATTTGTGGCAGAATCTGGAAGACTTATTTGTGTAAATGGTATAGTTACCTAAGTTATTTTAAAAATCAATGGATCAACCTGCATTCATTAGTTGGAATAAAATGTACTTACTTCTTGTTACAAACAAAAGTGGCAAGCTCACAGAAATGGTTAAATGTGTTAAGGAAAATTATCAATGGCAACAATAACAGCAGAGTGAACAGTTCCTGAGCACTCACTACGCACAATCATTGTATGAACCCAGCAAAAGAACAAGCTCTGTCTTAATGAACACCCTATACGTCCCTAGGAGAGTTTCTTGTTTTGTAAATTTCTGAGAATAGTATTAAGTCAGTTTTTAAAATTCTGACACATACAGAGAACCAGGAGACCACAATGATGACTCTACCAAACATGTGATATAATTGTCTCAGGGAAGTTGTATTGTTGGTGATCTCTCTCCTTCCATCCCTTCCACACTTCTTCCCTCACTGCCACCCTCCCTTCTTCCTTCCTTCTATTACTGTCCTAAGTTTTGGCATTTACTTTGTATCATGTCATCATTTGGTCCAAGTTATGTAATTCTTCATGTTAGCGCATTGATGATTTAAAAAAATATTCTATTCTTTTTACAGCAAAAGAAACCTTCAACAAAACAAAAAGACATCCCACAGAAGGGGAGAAAAGATTCACCAATGAGGCAACTGACAAAAGGTTACTATCCAAAATCTGTAAGAAACTCATACAACTCAACCCTAAAAAACAAACAACCCAATTACAAAATGGGCAGAAGACCTGAATAGACATTTCTCCAAGGAGGACAAATAGATGACCAATAGACACATGAAAACATGGTCAACATCACTAATAATCAGAGAAATGGAAATAAAAACCACAATGAGCTACCACCTCACACCTGTCAGAATAGCTATTATCAACGACTCAACAAGTAACAAGTGTTGGTGAGGATGTGGAGAAAAGAGGAACCTCATGCACCATTGGTGGGACTGCAAATTGGTGCGGCCACTATGGAAAACAGTATGGAGGGTTCTCAAAAAATAAAAAATGGAACCACCTTAAGATCCAGCAATTCCATTCCTGAGTATTTATCTTAAAAAATCCAAAACACTGATTTGAAAAAAATAGATGCACCCCTATGTTTATTGCAGTGCTATTCACAATAGCCACAATATGGAAACAGCCTTAATGTCCATCAATAAGTGATTGGATAAAGAAGCTGTGGTCCATTTACACAATGGAATATTACTCAGCCATAAAGAAAAATAAAATCTTACCTTTAGTACCAACATGGATGGAACTAGAAGATATCATGCCAAGTGAAATTCGTCAGATGGAAAAAGACAAATACCCTATGATCTCACTTATATGTGGAATCTAAAGAACAGAATAAAGAAACAATCAAAATAGAAAGCAAAAACAAAAACAAAAACTCAATTAATAAATGGGCAGATCATCATGCTAAGTGAAATAAACCAGACAGAAGAAAACAAGAACTCCATGATTCCACTCATGTGCAGAACATAAAATTGAACAACGAAGAAACAAAACTCATAGACACAGTCAATAATTTAGTAGTTATCTGAGGGTAAGGGAGGAGGTGCTGAGGGAGAAGCGACGGGGACACAAATACATGGTGATGGAAAGAGAACTGACTCTGGGTGACGAACACGTAATGCAATGCACGGAGGATGTAATGTAGATTTGTGCATCTGGAACCTATGTAATTTGTACTAATCAATGTCACACCAATAAATTTAACAATAACAAAATTTAAAAAATATTCTATTCTTAGTGCAGTGATCACAAAACAAACACACTGAATCTTAGCTTTTATGTTTGCACATATTCCTTTTGTGCATCTTAACATCTTTGAGTCTTAGTTTCCTTATTTGTAAAAGAAGAATAGGAAATATACCTTTCTACCAGGGTTGTTTGGAGGATTAAAAAGATTATGTACGTAAAGCTTGTATACAACAGGCACTTTATATTCATTGACCACAAAATAAGTGTTCAATAAATGGCTGTTCAATAGTCAATCCATGACATGAACCTACTTGGGGTTGTGGGGTAGGCTAAGGAATAAGGACTAGTATAGCAAGAATGCACAAAGGAAAAAAGGGTATTTAACTTTTAATTAGCTAAACGTGATCTTTGTATTGAGATGATCATTTTGAAATCCAGACTTTTTAAGCGAGATAAAACATTTTTCCCCATCTTTTATCTCTCATTTAATTTTTCAAGAAACAGTCTGGAGGGTTTTAGGCATGGTGTTTATTTTATCACTGAAAACATATTATGCTTGCAGGTCTGTCAGTGAGGCCATGAGACTCTGTGCCCTGGTGTGGCATGGAAGGGGGTCATGAGAAGAAGGAAGGGGGAAGCCAGAGGGTGACCTTGTGACCCAGAGGGTTTGGGGATGGGGTGGGCTGAGATAAAGTGAGGAGGACTCACTGTCCCTCAGTCCAGGTACGATCTCCATTTCTCATGGCACGACAAAACTTATTATAAGTCATCCAAATGATTCTGGATCCTAAGAACGTGAGTACCAACAGCATGGTGCAGAAAAGGCTGCAGGCTCTTACAGTGATCCCAACCTCGACAGTGGGTCTCTGTCCAACTTGTTTAGAAGTGATGGTGCCATGACTCTTCAGGGTAAGCCTGAGAGGGCAGCACAGGCTCCTTGTGGCATCTGCAAGGCTTAGAGGAATTGGCTTGGTGTAGGAACACAGGGCATTGAGAAGCCTGAAGACTGTCAGAGGGTGGGATGAAGAGTCCATGAACAGGAGATTCCAAGGTGGGCATAGGGGGCCAGATTTCAATGGCTGGGACTGAAGACTCTGGCAGTGAACACCAGAATTTCACTCTTCAAAAATGTGAGCTAGAAGCATTATACCTCTGCAACTCCAGTGCATGGAGCACACCAGACCACGTATAACAGAGGACACCAGATCATTTGTAGACTCCACCTGCCTGCACTAGCACTAGTCACATATATCACGTTATGTACACGTCTCCGCATACTCTGATAACATTTTTACAAGGAAAAGATAAGATAGTGTGGAAAACTGAAAAGAGACTCTTAGACCAGAAGCAACTGAGGTATCTTAAGGGAGTAATGAAACTATTGGATCTAAGTTTACCAGATTGGATTAAAATTTATTTTCTCTTCTAACTGCTGGCGTGGGTGTGTATGGATGCATGCATTGAGAAGGATGAGAATTTCCTCTTAATGAAATGTATAAGATTCTGAGAAGGGCACATTTTTGGAGGGACTGATCAAAAGTTCCTTCTTGGACATGTTACATTTGAGGTGCCTGTGGATTATGCACAGACATCTAAATGCAAAGGATGAGCAGGCAAATAGGTACGTAAGCCTGAAATTCAGAAAAGAGGGCTGTGCTGGAGATGATAATGCAGGAGTTGTCAGCAAACAGGTGGTGTTTTGTGCCAGGGCATGAAGATTTTGAAGAATATCTACCTTACACCTGTTATCTATTGGCAACCACTACATGCGTACTGGGGCAGGGGGGATGGACATTTAACTGATTCCCACTTTTTTTCTTGATAATAAGCTTAAGGAAAATGGAAAACCTGGAGTGGATTTGGACATCCTAGAGGGTGTGTATTGATGCTGAGTCCAAAATTCTTAGACATACGAGGTGTGATAAAGAAAAAATACGATGACTGTTTCAATGAAAAACAATTATTATAGCAAAAGACACATTACCATTAATCCTCCTCAGAGTACTTTCCCTCTCTTCACACACACTTATTCCACCATCCTTGCCTTTTTCTGAAGCAGTTTGGGAAGACCTCTTTCATGAGTGTCTTTAGATGCGCTGTTGTGGCTGCCTTGACGCCTTGAATTGATGCAGAACATTTACCTTTCATGGTCACGTTAACTTTGGGAAAGAGCCAGAAATGCGCTGTGCCAGATCCATTGAAAAAGGTGGGAGGACATGCTGCAATGTTTTTATTTCACAGAAATTGTCGCGCCAGAAACCATGTGCGACCTGAATCGATTTGGGACATCGAGGCAGCCACGACAGCACTGTCAGAGACGCTCGTGAAAGAGGACGTCCAGAACTGCTTCAGAAAGTGACAAGAATGATGGGACACGTGTGTTCAAAGTGAGGGGGAGTGTTTCGAGGAGGATGAATGGCAATGTGTCTTTTACTGTCCTAAAGTTTTAAAAATGTAAATATTTACCATATTTTTTGGATCACACCTCGTATGCATGTTGCCTGTAAGGAAGGGAGTGGGAAACCTTACCATACGTCCCACAAGCTTCATGGAAGGAACAGTGAGGACACTATTTGTATGTCACCCAGGTCAATATTTTGAGAAGGAAAGTCCCCTCCTTTTGTTACCTCCTGGTTTGATACAAAGGTATAAGAAGACAGGAAAAGCCACTTACCTCCTACTGTTTCCACTCCTTTACCTTCTAAAATAACACCTTTGGGAACTGGGCCTGACTGTCCACCTGTCTGCTGGGGGTGGTTTTCACCCTTGTGTCATGTTGCTGCTTTGCTATGAGGAGACATTTAAGGCACGCCACTCACATCGCCTTCCTTCCATTCGTTCTTCCCACACTTACCTCTGCTGGGCACATCCATCTTCCCTAAGTGTGTTCAGACATGACAGTGGAAGGAAATGCTCTATTTCATGTCACGGCAGATGGATGCCATCTTTCCAAGGAGATGCGTGTGAACCGACGTTCTCTGTGTCACTGACATAACGAAACTCCCGCTCTGTTGAGGTGTCGGCAGGTCCATTGTCACGCCTGACTTGTTTTCAGTTGCTGATTCTGTGGACTAGGTCTTGTTCTTGAAAGAAATGTAGTTTTTTTTACTGAGAAGCCCAAGAAAAATGGGGAAAAAGGTTAATAATAATAGTGGTAATAATGATATTAAATAGACTAATATTGATAGTTATCACTTATTAATTAACTTCCTGTGTACTGGGTCTCTGTGTTCATTTCTTTGCCTGTTAATCTCAGATGCATGTGGAGTGGGTGTAGGAGGTCATGTACAGAGTAGTTGGGGCCCAAGCTCTCAAGTCAAACTGTCTGGGTTGAAATTCTGGCAGCATGACTCTTCACCGTGTGAACTGGGACTTCTCTTGCCTTGATTTTTTCATCTGAAAAATAAGAAAAATAACAGTGAGGATAATCAGAGTACCTACTGCATAGGGCAGTTTCATGGACTAAACTTGATAACATAAAGAAACTAAATTTGACATATAAAGAAATTAGAAAAACACTTTGCACATAGGAAGTGGTCTGTAAATATCATTAATAGTATTACATTTGTCCTCTTGTCAAAATGAGGAAACAAATCAAACATAAGCAATCTATACTGCACTATGAGCCGTGGAATATCTGGACTTAAACCAGGTTTTTTTCTTAAGGCTGTGTATCACCCAGTGGTCCAGAGGCCAAAATAGCCCCATAAGAAATTCCTGACATTTGAGTGTATTATAACTAATGAGCAATTCATTCTGATATAAGAGAGTGGCAAATGTCTCCTGTGCTGTATCACACAAGGGCATGTTACATCGCTCTGAAGAAATGACCACAGCATTCCCGTTTTGCTTGACTATCGTACAAGTTCAGGTGGCCCTGATCTATATGCAAACTAAACAACAACAACAGAACCCTGCAGCTGTGTGAAAAGGTCGGCCCATCTAACTGCCAGCACATCAGGCCCTAGGAGGCTGCAGCGTCCTGACCTTACTGCTGCGCCTGTGTATGTAAAAGTGCTTTGTAAACTTTAAGGCGCTGATCACTATCATCCTGGGATGCCTATTGTGTGGGCGCCAATGCCTAGGAGTATCTGTGCTATCTCAGTAGACATGAAAAGCCCCGGAAAGTCAATCTTATAAGTCCCAGTGCATTCATTGGTTCTCAGTGTAGCCCACAAAGATGCCAGCTGGCTGCATGCAAGAGTCAGGAGGATAAGACTGTTGAGAGCTTCCTCGTAACAAAACTTTGTCAATAACAAGCATTGTTTCTGAATCTGAAATATCTTTCTTTCTGTTCCTTTGGTTTCTCTCCCCACCTGGGGGTGGACCCAGCGTAGGTTACTCACTCTACTGTGCTAGCCGTGGTCCCTGACACCACCAGTCTTCGTATGTCTGCAGCAGCCTCCCTTAGCTGGTGTGTGGAGACAGGGTGGGGCTGTCAGCAGGCATGGGCCACGTTGCTGGACGTCTGCTGGGCCTCCTCGTAGTTCCATGCTGCCTTTTTAAAATACAATTTGTTTTGTCCAAATTTGTCCAATGCACAACAACCAGAGAGAAACATGGTCATCACACAAAATCTGTGCCCTCTGCCTGTTTTTGATGATTATAACAATTTTGGTCTTAAATTAACAGAAATGTTAACTTTTCCTTTTTGAGAATCAATGACCACCAAAATTCAAACACAAGCATTTCAAAAACCAAGACATTTCTTCTATTCAAATAACAACTTCTCTTGTAGCAACAGACTGTAAGGAATATTTTTTAGTTTGAAATCTGGTCTTGTGTACACTGAATTGCTGATTAAAGCAATAAATGAAGGAAGCTTGTGGAGAGCCCCGCATTTCCCAGCCTGTATAAAAACTTGTTACCTCTTAGTCAACAGGCACAATGCTTCAGAAATTGATCCTCACTGGCTTACTATCTATTTTGGCCCCTGAAGTCTAGGATTCTGACACATAATGAAAATACATGGTGAACCTTCAGCCCATTTTAGACGTGTGCATACCATTACAATAGTTTTATGTGTTGCTGTGCTTGTATTAATCTGCCAGGAATGAGATCAGTTCACTGACTTAAGGTTTCTTTAGTAAATGATGGTGTTGGGGTTCAGGCTGTCTGGTTTATACTAGGCATTGTGATAGTTCGGGACACTATGTTATTGCAAGAGGGACATGGTCTTCTTCCAAGGCTCCCAGGGGTTTCCATGTTGGAGTCCAAGTGGCTTTGGATTTGGACACAGTAACAGAAGAAAAAGATTGATTGGTGCCCCTCTTCTACCAGAGATCTGAGGTTTCCTTGTGTCTGCAACTCCTGACCAAGGGCTGTCTAGTCATTACAATGGTTTGGAATATTTTATTTGTTCTAACTCTTGGTAGACTGTATATTTCTCTGGCAGAAAAACAGAAGACTTAGTATTTACTGAGTACTGTGTTCTAGGCATGTCCTAAGGACTTTCCCTGTGTTAGTCCACTTAATCATCCTAACAATCCTATAAGGTGGCATTATTATTATCTCAATTTTCCAATGAGGACACAAAAACACAGCAAGGTTAAGTGATTTTCTTAGGGCCACACAGTCAATAAGTGGTGGAGGGGAGACAGGCCTGGCCCTCCCGTTCCAGGCACAGTGGTTTTAACTACTATGGCCATAGACTCTGAGACACAGGATTTTTGTGGAGAGAGCAGTACAGGAACTTCCCAATATCAGGTTAATCCAGAGGAGGTGCAAGAAACCTGTAACTTATGATGCATAAACTTCCTGGCTTTTCAGGCTACTTCAATAGCTTGCAGGATTCCTTAATTTGAGGAAAATCCTAAATTTGTTATAGCTACGCCTTTTTTTATTTGCAACAAAAATATTCTGAATGTGTAACATGCTGAGAGCACATAAAGAAATGCAAATAGTAAGAGGTATGAGCATAAAGATTCCCTCAACTCATGTGGTGGTAACCGAGCAGATGCTTCCAGAATAGTTTTAAGCCTTACCTAAGAGAAAGAGAGGATTCTACTCCAAACAAATGCCGTGCTCACCACAGTTAAATTGTTTGATGATGTACTGAGAGAAAGGAGCACTGCTGTGCCCTCGAGTTACAGGGAAAATGGGGGTCACATCTGTTAGCAACTGCAGTGCCTTCTAGCAAGGACAAGATATTTCAAGGGAGGCCTTTGAGTAGAATGTTTTCATTTGCTCCCATAAGGCACGAGTTTTGGGTCCTCCTGAGCTGTTGCAGGCATTTGAGGTAGGACTGTGACTGGGATTCCCAAAGGATCTAACGAAACAAGGGCCAGTTGAAATTCTGCCCTTGGAGACCTGTGTGTAGACTTTGCCTTGATCCGTGGCAAGGATGCAGGAAAGGGAGGAGCCATTGGTGCATTTGTTTCAATTCGTTCCATATCACTTCATATCACCCAATCCAGTTCTGCCTGGACTAATATCAACTGCATTCTCTTCTCGGTCTTAACCAGTGAGTCCTTTAGACATCCAGTGGTACCTACCTCCTGATTACTGTCATTATTGCTGCACAAAATTCATGAGCACCACTAACACATGACTTGGTTGATATTCCTTCATCTTCTGCAAACCAAGGGCTGACTAAGTAAAGACTCCCCACGTTAGGATAATTCACTCACCAATGGTTGCACAGCTAATTTGATTTTGCTGCTGATCAGAGATAGGAAGAGAATTGTAATTGAAATGCATTGCAACCAATTTGTAAATATTGGTACACATTATCCATCATTGTTATGCTATTATGCTATTAACATAAATTATCACATAGAGGTAATTTAAAACTGTTAGCTGACACAAGTATATCTTATTCCTGGTGATAATTACATATAAAAAAAGGAGGTCAGGCTAAATGTTGCATGGTTTATTTTGTGGACTATTGATGGACAGTAGTGATTAAGTAATGTTAGCTTTGAAAAATGGCTTTGTTTCTAACATTTCTATTAATTTTCTGCTGTACACAAATTTAAGATATCATATTCAAATAGCAATTGATTTTTCTTGAGAACATACCTTTGGAGCTAACTTTTCTGAGGTCACTATTCTGCTTCATTACTAATTTCATATTAGTTTAATATGAGTTTTGCTCATATTTTTTTAGCTTTATACTCAGTTATAGTACATTTTCTTTAAAAAGTTAGAAAACACTAGGTCATTAGTAATGAATTCTTGGTTGACTACATGAACTCCCAATTCATTTGTATATTGCTGTATTAATAAATTGGGTCCTATATTTTTAAGCAAATTAGGACCCCAAAATAATAAACTTATGCTTCAGAAGGTGACTATTCATTTTAACTATGGGAAGAAGTATGTGGGCAGATTCTGTTTTTAAGGTATGATACTGTGAAGAAAGACTTTCTGCTTTTCTGTGCAGTCTATCAGATTATGTGCTCTATGTGGCCTTTGGGATATAACTAGTGATGGAAAACTAAAATCGATTATATATGATGGGAGATAAAGCCACATGAGGAACATTGGATTTCTCAGATTTAAGCTTTGAAAATGTTAAATGCTTAAAGCTTCTCAGCTGGAGTTTAGGTTGTCAATGGATATCATAATGAAAACACTGGACAAGTGTCATGCCTGGAAATGTTATATGAGATTTTACTATCACCAGATGTCAAAACCAAAATGTAAAATGACAAATGGGCCCTTAATGGAATAACATGCTATCATTTCATCCCATCCCAAAGAGTTCCATCAATTCTAGGATTGTTGAGTCTACGAGAGTCATGTTATAAGCATTCATGAGATGGAGATGACACAACATATGTGACATTCTGAAGCTGTGAAAGGGGAGGCCTAGGCTCATTCCTCCGTGCTTGGGTGGGAAAATTGCTGCACCTAACCTTATAGAGCACATGCTATAATGGTTTGTTGTTATTCTCAAATGCAGAGTGCTCAGTGCTGACTCAGACATAGTGGAGATGCTTCTAAGTGGTAAGTTCTAAAATAATCATGAAGGATGAAAGACATAAAAAATTGAGCTTGATAATCTCAGGAAGTTGTCATACTGAAGGCTGAGACACTCTGTGACTGAGTCCACACTACCAGCTTTATCCCCAGGTTGGGTAAGTCAGTATTTCTGCACACACCAGAGAAAGTAGGTGCTTTCTGTTTAGGGCCATAATGCACGAGAAGTACTTATCTACAAACACCAAAATTGGAGGTAACATAGCAAGGATAGCCACATGATGAGAGGCATGTAAGATCTGGGGCACGTTGAAGGAACAGATTTTCATATTCTCACATTCCATCTATAATTCTCCCTAGGATTCCCACTCACTGGGTGAAATTGCCAAAATTGCTGGCCGAATTGCATTATTTAAATGGGTGTCTCTCATTTGCTTCCTTTCTTTGCTCTTCTCTTTTCTCTTCCTCTTTCCTCCCTGCTTCTACTAACTCTCGAAAGAGCATTATTTAATATCACTCTATCTCTTTGAGATGGAATGGAAACAGTAAGCTTTTTTTTTTTATTTTTAAATTTATTATGATCTACTCTTAGCTCTAAGACCTGTAATTTTTCAAACCTCTATATCTTATCTTCTGCTAGCAGGGATTCTTAATAAGGGATTCTTATTTTCTGTTAATAGGCCAGCTTTTCTGAGTAGATTGTAAAAGCTAAGGACTCTTCCCCGGAAAATGTACTACTACATATAATACATTCAAACTCAATGTAAAAAAAAAAAAAAACAACCCCAAAACAAGATTCATACACAGTCCTATAATTTTTAGATTCTCTGGACTACCACAGATTTCTCCTTCAACCAGGTAGAATAATTTGTTTTTTCTTTGGAAAAATTGAAAACTATTTCTCTGTAGGCAAAAGAGTGAACAGTGGTAGGTGTAAGAGAATGAGAGAATAAGGATCGTTGTGTCTTCAGGAAGACAAATGGTTAGTAGTAGTGCACTGCTAGTGATGGGTTAGGAGGGAGCTAGAGGCAAAGGGTCAGAGGGGAGTGAGGAGAGAACACAGAAGCATGGGGAGATCAGATCATCAGCTGTTCATGTACCCCCATAATTCTGTAGGTGGCAGAGAGAGGACCCTCCCCCCATTGGTCCCTCCAATTTAGCCAAAAGCTCTCAGATAAAATAGCAGATGTATTAATAATACCACAAAACACGACAGGCTGGGTGGCTTAAACAACAGAAATTCATTTTTTCACAGTTCTAGAGTCTGGAAGTCCAAGATCAATGTGTCAGCAAGATTAGTTTCTTCTGAGGCCTCTTTCTTTGGCTTGCAGGTGGCCACCTTCTTGCCCTGTCTTCTCATGGTCTTTCCTGCGTGTGCTTGCATCCCTGGCGTCTCTTTTGTGTGGCCAAATTTCCTCATAAGGAGACCATTCACACTGGATTTAGGGCCCACCCTAATGGCCTTGTTTTAACTTAATCACCTCTATATAGGCCCTGTCTTCAAATGCAGTAGTAGCATTCTGAGGTAGTGGGGGTCAGGGCTTCAACGTATGGATTTGGGTGAAGGCGGCACACAATTCAGCTCATAACAGCAGAGAAGCTTAGCAGTCTGCCAACCTCATACATGGTCAACCTTACAGAGGAGAGCAGGAGGTTTGGGGTTATTTTTTTTAATTGAAGTAATATTTCTCCAAGGGATCATGATACAAGGAATGCTCACTGCTTACCTTTTCAGCCACCAGGAACTCTGAAGACGTAGGTAGACCATGACTACATTGGCTCTTTGACCAAGATATGTCCTGGCTCTTGCCCCAGCTCTCTCTGGAAGGGACTAAACTGTCTGGAGACAAAAGACTATCGTAACCCTGAGAATGGATTTCCAAGAAGGCTGCCAGCCCTGCAATAGAGGTTGTGCTGCCTTCGGTGCTGTTGCTGTGTTTACTTATCACAGTGGAACATTTCCAATCCTGTGAACTTGTCCTTGATTTTACATTTTTTATAGTAACTTTCTGGCCACATATCAATGCTTCTCACTGTCATTTAGATGTTCAAAATCAAAAGTTGCACAGTGGGTAAGTTTTTATTTTATTTAAGGATTATTTCTATTTTTGGGGAAATATTGGACAGCTTTTTTTCAACACAGGTGCTACAATAAACCCATTGGAACTGTGCTCTGTGCAGAGCAAAATAAACTAAAGAATTATTTCACCCTACGAAGTTTGTAGATAGATTTTTAGTCTCTTCAGTCTCCATAAACCCCATTATAGGTTTACCTTAAAAATGGAATTCTGTGTTTTGCTTGCATTTTATAAATTTTGTCTGGAGTATTTCATATAAAATGGAGAAGTACTTTTTATATCTTCTATTTAAAGCCAGGACATCTTCTGAGACAAAGACGTGACTTTTAGAAATAAAGCTGGGACATGATAGTTTGCTCAAAATGGAAGACAAATCTAAAGTGTGCTGAGCTAGGAAGCCAGGCAGCTCTCAACAACCTCTTACCATATTTATTTTTATATGTATACTTCATCTTGTGTCCATTCCCACATGATCTGCCATCAATTACCTGGTGTAATGAAAATCTTCATGGTTTTTACAAGGTAGAGACGTAAGAAATGTAACTGGAGGCCAATGTACCATGACTTCAGTTTTCTTTCCTCATTGCTTGCCCCTGCACACCCTTGACTTTCTGCTCTGCCCACTTAAAAGAATCTTCCATTTGTATAGCTCTTCCTTTCCTTCTTTTAAAATTCACTGGGAACATTATAGTGTTATGTTTTAAAGTGCTTTGAAATCAGAAAGACCAGGAATTGAAGTCCTGCTGTATGAACTTGGGCAAGTTGGTTGCCCTTTCTTTGCTTTAGTTTCCTCATGTCTAAATTGGTGCTAATATGAAGAATAAATGAGATTATGTTTACAAAGCCTTAGTGTAGTGCATGGTGAAATAGCACGAGCCCTTCATAAATGAAAGCTATTTTTGTCTTTTTTCTCTCTCTGTTATCTTTAATTTGGAGCTTTCTTCTCTCCCCTCCCCTTCCCTCTCCTCTCACCTTCCCTCCTCTCCTTTCCTTTCTTTCCCCTCTCTTTTTTGGCTTTTATTGTCCGGTCTTCTCCTTCTCCCCCAAACAAAGACATAGTACATGAATGCCTTTGCCTACAACTCAATCCAGTGAGCCTCAAGCAAGGGGCTGTATTGGGAATCCTTAAGGATTTTTAACTAGTGCAAAAACCTGAGGGAAGCCTTAAATGGATCCATAATAGCACTTATTGGTTTGTTACTTTCTTCCTTTCTTCCGGCTGCAATTAAGTCAAGTCAGTATAGAGAAAATGTCTCGTTCATGCCTACCAGAGCTCTGCTGAGGAATCAAAATGTCTTCCATTAGAAAGAAAGCGACAGAGTGAGGGAAAGAAACAATCAACTTCTAACTACACTTTTTCTGGGAGTAACATGTAGAGTCCATGGGGATTTCGGAAGAGAATACACAGTTTAAATGCTTTGTATTTCTCTTTTCTCATCTCTAAAATTAAGAGGTGGAGTAGGTGTTTTCCCTGTTCTGAATATAGTGATATGGACCATATTTGCATGACTCTAATTGAAAGCTGCTTTGGTATCTGAGGTCTTCAGCACTTTCATGGAGGGATACTGTAAGAGGCAGGTTTATGAACCACATCGTTGTACTAGTTGTTCAGGAATTTCATTGAGTATATTGCCTAACTACATTACAGAGTGTGGCTCCAATATGAAATGCACTTCACTAGTTCACATCAGCATCTAGGAGACTTAGAGTCAAATCAAGTCTCAATTGTAGTTATTGATGGGGTCTTTACTAACTATACTCTATTTTCCCTGATCCTGGTGTTTAAAATCAAGCTATTCAGATTTTTATTTTATAAGATTTACCTTAACACCTCTCTAGGCAAACTAAGAGTATACATTAATAAGTAATTGCCATTTTTTTCCCCTCTGGCTTCTCTAACTTCTTGGTACTCACAGGGACTGTTTTCTCCAAATATCATTGCATTCATACACCTTCTTAGGTTCTGTTTCTCTCTTGCATAACAACAATGATTAATAATTTGTGCACATGTATAAGAAAGGTAGAAACCTGTTCTTTCTCCTCTCCTGAGCTTTAAGTTTTGCATGTAGATTTTTGTTTGGCTTGGAGATGTTATTTGATGTTATTTGGTAAGAGGACATCTATGGTGATAGCTAGTACCCCGTATCATACCTGACTTTTCCTATAGGATTTTGGTTATTTACAAGCAAACCTTTATTAGGTGAGAAATACATGTAACATTATTTTATACAGAAGGAGAGCTAAGGTCCTAATAATTAAGACGGGATAAAGATGGGGGGTTAGCACAAAATGAAAGCCAAGGACTGGCCTTCAGATTCTTCACTTACTTGGCGTGTGATTCTGAACAAGTTACTTAGTCTTTCTGCACTTCACGTTTTCATTTTTTAATCTGTAAAATGGACCTAATCCTGTCACTTTTCGCTTACCTCAGAGGCTGGTGTATAAGTAGTATTATTGGTTTGGTGGTTTTTAATTTTCAGGACGAAACTGTCATAACTGGTCTGCAGTAAATGAACTGGAACATAATTATACATAATCACCCCGCCTCCATGTCTCAGGGCCCTTTGCTGTTGGGTTTCTGTTTTCCACAGAAAGTTGTTCTTTTTCTCAGCATTAGACTTGGATGTTGGAGAAAAAACAAACAAACAAACAAAAAAGTAGTTTGTGTAAAAGGAAACTGAATAAAAGTTGATGATTTAAATAAATGAGTATTGGTCTTATAAAACTCAGGCAGGAGAAAGAGCCCCCACTCAGTTCATTAACCAGTTACTAAATGGTGTTTGTGTTATCCCCATGAATACTAAATGAATTCATTATGATATGTGCTATTACAGTGAATAGCAAATGAATTCATAACGATGGGTTCCATAAAAATATTCCTAATGGAGAAGTTATGCATTATCAAGCTGGTTTCTAGAGTAAGTGGGTCTTACATTTAAATGGGGGAAATAAATAATACGAGGCACAACATTGGTTAGTTGGAATTACTGGAGTAGGTTCTATACAATTGAAAACACAGTTCATGCCTTGGTATTATGTTGATAGCCTCAGATGACTCTCAGGCTTTGGTTTCTGTCTTTTATTACTGATGGCTGGTGTCTATTTTTCTTTTTGACTCTAAGAGAAGGATCCCATTACTACAGCTGGTCAACAATAAACCTTTAGTTTATAATTAGATAGATTAGGTGAGAACGTCTTGAAGGGGATAGCAACCTTTCCCATCCAGAGGCTATCTGAAGAAATAGCCATTGTACTTGACCAACCTTCAGGTGGGTTGCTGCACATAAAATCCAGTGAACCCCCTCATCTGCCCACTTTTGGTCAACATAAGAATAAAAATAAATTTTAGAATTAATGGCATGAATGGTATACCCTTGAAGTAATATTTGAATTTTATCGACCATCATAAATAGATTATGAAATCATGGCAGCAACAAAAGCACAGATGGTGTCTTATTATAAACCTGCAAACTGTAAGCGATGAGCCTGAAGACCACTCAGAGGGCACTCGGGGGCCATCAATCGGTCTAGAAACCACACTATGATAACCTCCATCAAAATGTAGAATTCATTTCTTAGGAAAAAAATGACATAGCATAATGGTTTTATAATAAAGTTAAAATATTTCCAGGGTTTATTTTTCAAGAACCAACAGTTTTATATGTCACCCAAATTTATGGATTATATTAGAATTTATGAGAGTAAAATTTAGTAACAAGTATAAAAGGTAGAAGAAATAGAAATGATAACTTTACTAATGCAAGCCATTTAACAATTAAATTCAATAACATTACTTTCACATGCAAGGCATTGTGGGGGATACATAAAGAAGGCACTGTATTAATCTCATTTATAAGATTTTCAATATAGTTCGTTATGTACGTATTTACCCATAACATGTTGGACTGCAATAAGACTTAGAACTAATAGACACATTACAGAATGTGAATAATAATAACAAAATAATAGCAAACATTCACACAGAACTTTCCAAGAGAAGAGTATTCTTTTTTTTTTTCAATGTTTGGCCCATTTCAATATCACTTTGATGTTTCCTAAATATATTTTTGTCAGTCCTTCAGTCTCTATACCTTTATTAAAGGAAGTCTTAGTGCTCTCTCTCTCACACACACACACACACACACACACACACACACATACACATCTCCAATCAATATAACTCTAATACACAAAAACTGTATTTTTAAACAATTTCTTATATTACCTAAATATTATATATATATATATATATATATATATATATATATATATATATATATACTGTATTAAAACAAGGGCATTAGAGCCTGTCTAACTTATTAATAACACATTACACATTTCAGAAATGAGAGCACTCACATAGTGCCTACCAACATGTTAATTAAATATAATTAAATAAGAGCTTCAGCACACATTATCTGATTTAATACTCACAGAAATCCTGTGCATCAGGTATTATCATCCTGTTTTATAGCTGAGGAAACATGTTAAGTGACTTGTCTAAGGTCACAAAGGTAGAGAGGTCTTGAATGAATTCCAAGTATCTGCCAAATACTTGCTCCTGAATTACATTTGTTTCATTTGTACCTAAAATTGAAAGTATAAGGCAAATATAAACCTCACTGTGCTATTAAAAACCACATTTATAGTGTAATGAATTCCGAAAACTGTTCACAATTTTGTACGGTGGTTTACACCTGGGTGGAAAGTAGGACCATTTTACACAACCTAAAAAGGCTCTCAAATAAGGCTGCTTCTTAGCAATTCCACTGACAACCTCCTGAATGTAATGTAAGGTAAGAACAGGGTCTAAATGGGAAGCAATATATTTTTGTAGGAGCAGCTTGCTATTCTTAGCTTCCTTCCACTCATCGTGTTCTTTGCCTGGTATCTGAGAAAAAACCATGATGTAGATGTATTGATAATGGTCCATACTAACCTCCTGGAAGTAATTGTTAATCAATTACTTGACTGTTCTCAATATCTTTTCTATTTCTACCATAACAACCACAATAACAACACAAATGGTTTAATGTAATCATTTATTCATTTAACAAACTGTTTGAATAATAATTGGGTGCCAGGCACTGAGATTAGCATTATGGATGCAAAAATGAATGGAAGGCCTGATCCATTCCCTTGAGATTATTCTTCTTTAATGTGTATATTTCAGGTACTTAAATATGCATACCTGGATGTAGCAATACACAGAGAAACTTTAAAATGCATTATAAAAAGAAATCATATGGATAGATTGGGATTATGCTGCAAACTGATGGTTGTCTCCTAAGATTCAAGTTCCAAACTGTCCCGGGGAGGAGCTGCCTTCCACCATACTTCTCTTCCCATCCTTTCACCTCCCTCCCCCTCCAGCTGGGCCAATGCCTTAGACTTAGTGCATGGCCAAAATATTACTTAGTTTCGTGATTGGCTTTTGGTGATCTTGTTCTTTAAGGATCATACCTGGTGCATACCAAAGCTGAGGAAACCAAAATTTGCTGAGTCACAGAAGGCAAATTGCTCAGTCAGTTGCTTCTCTAAGAAGCTATGGCTCAAAAACAAGTTGAGCATAAAGCTGATAGTGTCTGAAACTTGAAAAGTAAAACAAAACCCAGGACCTGAGAAATCCCTTTGCTTAAAGACAAAACCAAAGAGAGTTAAGTGACTAAGAGAAAAGCTTTTGTTTAGCAACCTGGAATATGCTAGATAGTCTTTTGGGATATCAGGGATGAGAATTTAGCTTGCTTAAATGATCCACTGTTTTAATGGATGATCATGAAATGACCAGAAAAAGCGTACTGTTGTCTTATTTTGATGAGTGTTTAAGGTAATACAGTGGAACCAGTTTGATAATTAAACTGCTCCAGGAAAGCTGATATTAACTTAAAAAAAATTAAAAGTAAGTGATTATTCTCATCATATAATTTTGTTCCCAACATTTTTTATTTGTTTATTTTCATGAAAACCACTTTATTCTTTATTAGCTAGGGCTCACTCTTCCCTGGGAAGTCAGAATTACGTGCCCCCCAAAGTCAAAGGTGTACATTGCAGAGCAAGGAAGTTGGTTGGAAGGCTTTAAGGTCATTTCATGATTAATTAGATTTTGAGTGAGTTCTTCTTTACTTTGTGGTAATCCCACAATTGTGGGTGTGTTTGTGTGTGTGTGTGTGTCCTTTGGCAAGATTTAGCCCTGTTGAATGCTCCATACTTTTTGAAATACTCTCTGCCTTTGGACTCCATAATAGCTAATTTCTTGACATTTTTCCCATCCCTTTACTTCTTAGTCTCCTTTCTGAGAATTCTATCCTTTGCCTCATTTCTTTAATATGACTCCTCAGCTGCCCCAGGTTCCCTCCGTCTCATTCTACAGCTGCTCCTTGAGTGATCTTAGTGACAACTTCCAGGTCCTCTGCTCACATCTTTCTCTTAAACTTTAACTACCTTTTCTACTTGACTGTATCTCAGACAACTAGGTTTCAGCATGTTAAAAACTAAAGTTGTTATTTTCCCTCCAAACTTGCCCCTTTTTCTTGTTTCACTATTATTGTTGAATGCTATCTTCCCAAATACCACAAGCACCATCTGCCATTGAGATAAAATTCAGGTTATGATGTTGAATTAATTAAACAAGAAGGTCATTAGACTGAGGTAGCTTTAATGCCTTAGTAGTCTATGCAAGCAAACCAAAAATCTAAGCTTATAATGTCTCAAGGTTAAGAAATTAACCTAAAGACAAGCTAAAGACAACCAACCACAAACAGGCAACAGGTTTTCCCAAATAAGGTTACCATTTAAGTTACTGTCAATTAAATAATTTCCTTGCTTCGCATCCACGTAGTCTCTATAAAAGTCTTGCCCCTACCTCCTATTGGTAGAGCACTCCTAACCACTTCTATTCGGCTGCTGCTCAATTTGAATTGATTTCTGCTCAAATAAACTCTTAAAAATTTTAATATGCCTTCATTTATCTTTTAATAATTGTTTACTGAAGTTAGAACATCATCCTAGTAGAATGTTATCTACACTGCTAACATAGTGTATGGGGGCAAAAAGCAAGATTTGAATTAATTAGAGTTTCAACTTCGATTAAGATGAGTGTTTTAATTTGGGGACTAGGTTAGGATTGGATAAGGATCACCATGCAACTATCTAGGATTGGTGGAAAGAGCAAGGTGAAGATTTTTGAAGTAAAGGATTCAAACCATCTTAGGGCACAAACTGTTAATGCTTTCCAAGGAAGAGTCGATAGATATTTCCAGAAGTTTCTGTAATGAGCAATCAAGCCATTTGCCTGAGCTAGAGTTCCTGGAAGCATGACATTTTATTAATGAAGACAATAGAAGAGTAAAGGCATGCTAGTATTGACAATAATTTATGCATGTGGGGGACAGACAGTTTCATCCTCAGTGTACAATCTGTGTGTAGAGGTAGTTGGTTTCGGTTCTCATTATGCACGACCTGGTTTTAGACAACTGGGCAGCTGATCGCTGTGTGAATATACTCGTATACTTTTTTCACATATTCAATGTGTAAGCCTTCACAATTTCTCAGAAGAATCCATTCACAAATGATCCTTGCTAATAAAAAAATTCCCTTTAAGACATACTTAAAAGTTTGAAAATCTGGCAGACTGAATTCTAGCCCCATCTGTGATTTCCTCCCTGCTAGCTCTTGGGTCCCGAGTCCACGTCAGGTCCATAACTCTCTGGTACTTTCCATGACCCTAGGGCACTTGTTTACCTCTATTTTGCATGTCAGTTTCTCCTGATTGATTGAAGAAAGACCTTTGAAAGCAATTCTTAAGGCAATACTTGCAGAATAAATAGGAATTCAATAAATACATGTTGAAAGAATCTAGTTTGATGATTGTGTGGTTATTCTTAACATGAGGTAAAATTTTTTTTTAGTTAAAAATGTAAGTGGTGACCTGTTTTGTTAATATATATTGCTTCAGGTATTTAGAAGTCATAAACTCCTCATGGCATCTGTAATTCCA
The DNA here is from genome assembly GCA_004026885.1 of Lyroderma lyra. NCBI lineage: Eukaryota > Metazoa > Chordata > Mammalia > Chiroptera > Megadermatidae > Lyroderma > Lyroderma lyra. The sequence goes on along the minus strand of PVJL010001717.1, from coordinate 122,152 downwards.
ATGTAGATAACTGAAGGCTGGATGCACTGTAAGGCACGTGAAAGCAGAAGCTTGGAGTCAGACTGATTTTGGCTCAATAATATGGGATCTTGAGAAAATATTTTAGCTTTCTAGGCCTCATTTTTCCTCTATAATATGCCAAGATGATTATACTTATGTTTATATTTATATTTGCATTTATGTTTGTTTCCTGAGGCTGCCATAACAAGTTATAAACTGGGTGGTTTAAAGCAACAGCTATATTACTTCATGGTTCTGGAAGCTAGAAGACGGAAGGTGAGCTGTTAGCAGGGCCAGGCTGCTGCTGACACCTGTGGCTTTGTCCCTTCCCAGCCTTGGAGTGGGGCTGCCAATCCTTGACATTCATTTGCTGGCAGCTGCCTTCATCATCACGTGTTCTCTCTGTCTACATCTTCTTAGGCCAGCTTCTTATAAGAACACCACTGCTATTGTCCCAGAGGCCACCCCAGTCCAGCTTGAATTCATTTTAACTTAACTAATCACATCTGCAGTGACCCTATTTCCAAACGAGTTTAGCTGCTGCGATAACGGAGGTGGGGACTTTAATATATCTTTTTTTGGGGGACCATTTTAACCCCTAACTCTGACATATAAAATTCTTGTTTAAACTAGAATGACAAATTAATTGCTTGGTGTCTAGTAGGTACAAAATTCTATCCTCTACTCCCTCCTCCACAGTAGGTTCCAACTACAGTGACAGCCCACCACTGACTTTGGTCGGTCTCAGTACCGGTATGCTTGTCAGAAAGAGCCCTGCACGTGATGAAAGCTGAGTCACCATGTCGATTCCTGTCCATTCTCATCCTCATGCTGCTTTGTGAGGACCGGGACTGACCGAAGTTCTTTGGTGGTTTTGTTTAGAGAATCATTTGCTTACCCCTTATGCATGTCTAGGCATGGCTGGCTTCTTTCTTTGTCATTTTGTTCAGTGTGGCTGCTAGCCCTTCCACATCACAGGACACTTTTGTTCCAGGAACCAGCTCACACCAGGTCGAGGCATGGTGCCCCGTGGGAGGAGCCCTGACCCCGGAGGAGACAGGCTCTGGGAGGGGCAGACTGTCCTGAGCCGTGGAGGCTGAGAGGAGCGGGTGGGGGTTGGTTTTAATTGTAATACTTCACTTTTGGCTATGCTTACCTCATGCCAGATTTCTAATTCCCTTAACATTTGAGGTTGCCAAATCAGGCCATCTGTAAACATGAAAAGTTGTAAAACTGGGGTTTTTAACCAAAATGAAGGTTTTAATATTCTGAACAGAAGAAAGACTGATTTTCTCCGTTCTGATAGTCCCGAACAGTATCGTTAAGAGCGGGCACTCCCCTCTCATCTCTCCCCTCTGCACTGCTTAGGGTTTGCTGCATGTAGGTGCACTTGGGTTTGATGAGCATGTTTTCAAAATTTTCTTTCTTTCAGTCAAGACTGTGCCTTGGCAACCATTGTAGAGAAGCCCAGCACAGCCTTTGTGAGCAAGAAAGGTTAAAAGCATGCTGACAGGACAGCCCCAGCTCGCTGCTGTTGGTGAGTTATTCTGTTTATTCTACATATGTTTCCTTTTAATTAAAATGTCATTTTTAATTAAAAAGGAAATGTCAAGAAGGAAAAAAAATTGGCAAAGTGTGGATTATTGCAAGCAGAAAAAGTTGGTAGAAAGAAAAGACTTTGAAAGGATGAGAAGAGCATCTTATTTACCGTTTTGGTAAAAAGAAAAATTTAGAAGAGATTTGACTGCCCTTTGCTGTTCATGGCACACATGCACGTCTGCTTTACAGCGTGTTCCCAGAATTAAAAAAATATATATATATGATGTGTGGGCACATGCTTTAAGTTAATGAGTAGTGCTGATGGGTAACATGTTTTTCATGAATGACAGACCCACTGAGATGTAGCAGTGACTATGGAGGGCACCAATAGATTGTGTAAAACTCCCTTGCTGGCCATTTATTTAATTTATTTTACAGAAGTGTAATGTCTTCTAGTTTAATATGGAGCCTTTATTTTGTTATAAAGACCCAAGACTACAATGGGCTTTTCAAGAATTATGCTTCATTTATGCCTCCTGCTTCAGCATTCCCCCGCCAGAGCATGGTCTGCCCTGGGACCAAATCCTCCCAGGGATGCTTCCACACGCAAGCGAGTTCCATATGAACAACTGTTCTAGCATCTACGTCATTGTTACCGGAAAGCAGGAGCTGACGCATGGTTAAGCACATGGTGGGACGTGTAGAAATCAGTTGTGAAGGAAGTTCTGGTGTGGAGTCAGGAGAAGACCCCCCGGGACCCCAGCTTCTCCTCAGTAGGTAGTAGGTACCTTGATTTGAGTGTCTGACTCTTTTCATCAGGCTGAGAAACTTCTCCTTCTCTGTGTTTCAACACTTTAGCTTTATTTTCTTCCCTCTCCGGTGCCATGTTTTTCCTGGCTTAGGTCTTTTCATACCTTCTTTCCTCTGCTTGAAACACAATGTTCTCATACTCGCCTTTAACTCCACACATACCTATAATCCTTCTACTCATCCTTTGGATCTCAGTTTATGAAATCAATTCTCAATATTAACCAGCTCTATCTTGTAGCTGCCTTTCTCTTACCACCAATAAGCTCTGTGAGTGCTATTTTCTATCATTATAACATTCTGGTCTTCGCCTCTGCAGCACTTAATAGTGATTGTAACTAAATACTTCTTGGCCAACTAAATTTGCTTAGCTTTTCTAGACTGTAAGCTCCAGGAGGGGCAGAAACTGTGCCTACCCTGTTTAAGACTGTGTCCTGAGCACCTGGTGCAGTGTCTTATATATTAAAATGTTAGATAAAGATTTGTTGTTAAATGAAGTTTATGCTTAGTCAAGTAAGGTTCTGTAAGTATTTCGTTAGTATACATATTTTGCTTAAAAGCAATTAAAAGTAGCACAGGTTTATATAAAGTATGAAAGGGCTGTACAAATAACCAAACAAACCTCAAGTTTACTTTTAGCACAGTCTCTAGTCCTGCTTGTGATCTTGAGACTCTAATGACAGAGAAAACAATGCAATTTATGGAGACACAATTCAGGAAGCCTATACTAGGATCCTTCTCTGTGCTTGGTGGCTACTGTCTACATTTTAGGAGCTCTCAATTTGTTGAGCGAGTGAAAATCAAAGAACATTTTTATGTTGGCTGTCTTTTTAATTTCTCCATCAGTAAATGTTATCCAGAGGAAAACGAAAGTCAGGTGGTGTGCCCAATTTTTAGCTGAGTCTATACAAAAGAAACTTAATTGATAAAACTAAACCTAAACAAGCTTGAAATGCTGTGCCTTGTTTGCCTTATTAGCTGATTAGCTAATATGAAATGACTATTCTTTGTTGAAAAATAAATAAAATGGTGGAAATGTATTAGGTACATGTTAATTTCTCTGTCTAGCCCTCAAGTTTATAAATATAAGTAATAACAGTAAAGACATCTCCTATCCATTTCCCTGGATATTTTTGGACAGTTATCTCTGAAAAATTATTGAAATGTTCCCCCATTTTTCGTTATCACCATGATAGTCAAGAAGTTCTGCCTTACATCCAATTGAAATCCCTTTTGCTTTATTAAACCAGTTTCTGCTTGTTTGCTGCTCTGTATCCATGGAGAACAACTGATCAGCATCGTTCATATAAAACCCTTTATATTCTTGGAGACAGTAATTTCCTGTGAAAAATTTAGTTGGAAGTTTCATAAACTTTAAGAGAAAAAAAAGGGCCGTGGTTAGTTTATATGGCGTGAAAATATCATTCCAAAGCTTTGGACATAAAGATAGCTGTATGTGCCTTTCTGTGTCACAAATTAACTTTAACCCTTTTAAAAATAGCATTTGGAATCCCATCACAATACATTTAAATCATGTATTATTTGTCAAGGGTGGTTAATTATTTTGAAAATATATTCATTATAGCAACTCTTTTTGGCTTCTCTTAATTTCTTGGCAAATATCTTCAACTGTATCCTATAATTTAAATTTATAATTGTTCCAATATAAATTATTACTCCTTTCAAACTGATTTTGGTAGTTTGATTCTAAAACCTTGAAATCTGATTATGAAGAACCAATAAGAAAACATGAATGTGAGAATCAGAAAAAAATAGTGTCTTTTAGGGTTGAATGATTAGATTTCAGAAGAAATTTTCTTTTTCAATAGCTGATGCCTAGCATTTATTTCAGAAGTTTACAGTTGTCCACGGTAGTTTAAGAAACCCAAGCATTTGAGTAACAGTAAAGGCAAAACGTCACTGAGACTGTAAGCATCTCAATGGTGATCTAGACACGAAGGAATTTTCTGGGATTCACCACGCATGGTATTAACTTGCACATCATTTCTGTGTTCTTTACATTGAGGAAGCTCTTCTCCTTGGAAGTTCTATGATTGGAAGGGTCTCTATACAAATTAACAAGAAGTTCTGCCCAAGTGTTTCTGTGGTTTTGGTGAAAGGCTGCCCTCTTGTGCAGAGATGAGAAGCAACTGTTTAACAAAACCTCATTTACCTTATTAGCTGATGCATTTTCTGTTGGATTCTGAAATGGACATTAATGCTATGCTTGGCACCTCCAAGTCATCATTTAGAAACACCAAGAGCTCATTCTTGACCTTCTGTCGGACTCCTTGTACTTCAAAAAAGGGTTATGATTTCCACGCTTTGTTTATACAGCTCAGACTGAAGATAAACACGCACCTTCAGTACAAGAGAACAGCCTTCCAGTATGAAGAACCTACAGGGTTTCCCTTCAGAAAAATAAATGATGTGCTCACTTTAAATTACAGAATCACCTGATCTCTTGATGAATAGAGTCATATAACTAAATGAAAAAACAGTCAGACCTACTCCCTTTGGTCTGCTGAAGGCAGGGTCTTGACTTTGTCACTGTGGGAGAGAAGAAATGTAGAGAATCCTTCAAGTGCTTTGAAGGATTAATCCTTTTTAAGGATTAAAAGAATAAAACAGAGTGCATACACTCTCCCACCTTGTTTTTGGTCTTATTATTTTTAAGTTATTAGTTCCACAGAAGAAGTAATGCTTCTAAAATGCTATTTGATAAGTAGATAAAATAGATGGATTATTTCCATCTGAGACTTTAATAGTAAGTTTTATTTTATGCAAATGCTTTCTTGTACTTTTAAAATTTTAGGTTTTAAAGAACTTAACAAATAATTATTGTCAGAAAAAAATTAGTTGACTACCTTTGTTATACGAATGGCTGAGAATTCTGAGAAATATTATCTGAATTAGTTATTCTGTCTCTAATCCATAAATCACAGAACATGGAAATACAGCTCTGGTGTGGGTTACTGTTCAGAATTCCACGAGGCCATTGGATGTTTGATCCTTTTAGAAGCTAAGAATGATTTAAAAACAAACGGAGCCCCAAGAAAAATGGAAATATATATCCACACAAAAAGTTGTACACACATGTTCATAATAGTGTTATTCCCATAGCCAGAAGGTAGAAACAACCCAAATGTCCAACGATGGACAAAATGTGGTTTAACCATATAATGGAATATTGTTCAGCCATAAAAAACAAAACACTGATATGCTACAACGTGGATGTCTTAAAAACATTATGCTAAGTGAAAGAAGCCAGACACAAAAAGCTACATAATGTATGATACCATTTTTTATAAAATGTTCAGAGTAGGCAAATCTATAGGAAAGCATATTACTGGTTTCCTAGGAGTAGGGTCTAGGGGGGGATGAACAGGGAGAGAGGAAAAGGAGACTGACTATTAATGGGTACAGGGATTTTTTTAGAGGTTTAGAATGTCCTAAAATTGATTGTGGTGATGGTTGCACAGCTTTATGTATATATTAAAAACCATTGAATTGTACACTTTAGGTGACATTTATGGTATTGGAATTATACCTCCATAAAGCTGTTATTTAAGAAAAACTCATAAAAGTTAAAAAAAAAAAAGCCACCACCAACACTGTGTTCTGTAAAAAGTCTTTTCCTTTTTTCAACGGCTGGTATTCAGCATTCAACATTCCTCACGTGCATGCAGTTACCTCACGGAGCCTTCCTTGGCTTTTAAAGATTTTATGTCACCGGTTCAAATCTGCCTTTTTGTTTTATGAGTTTAATTATTATGAATAATATCCCCCCAGACTTTTTTCTTCTCTTCCAGGACAAAATGTCTTGGAGGGAATGTAAATATTTTAAGTGTTGTTACAATATTGATACAGCAGAAACAAGGGGCCCGGGGCAGCACGCCTCGTGGGGAGCCTGCAAGGCTGTGGGGTGTGAGCCGCGAGGGTCCAACCCCACTCACTCGTCGTGAAGTCGGGGCGCACGTTCCCTCTGCGCCTCTGTTTCCTTAGCTGCCAAGTGGGCCTAGCGGTGCCCTCCTTACACCGCTGTTGTCTCGTGGATTAGATGAGATAATGCGTGGTAAGCACTTTGCAAAGTTGCTTAACACATGGTACGTGTTCAAAAAAGGGAGAAATTAATAATAATAATAACCATTTTGAAGGATAGAATTCTATTTATTTGACTGAAGTATATGAACAGAAAGCAGAGTTAACAGCTTCTTCAAGCTGCTTGAACGTTAATTAGGTAGTTGTTGCACTGGTCTTTAAAAATACAAATATTTACAGAGAGTCCAATATTTTGAATATTTTTGTTCCCTTTAAAAGATAAAGCTGGATAGAAATCATCATAACTTTGGGGGGAGTGGAAAACTTTATTCTCTTTGGGCATTATTTTCAAAATAATGGATTTTACTTGTCGTGGGAATATTCTTCCCCTGCCTTTTCATCACAATTGCAATCAGCACACTACCTGCTTCGAGCAGCAACAGAAGCAGCTGGGTCTCCCATTCTGATGAGGGATTACTCTTCAGTATTTATAGTAACACCCATTTCACTAAGTGGAGCCCCAAAGAAGGAAAAAACAAACAAGTGACTTCTCTTATAACAGGCAACTGTTTTCTTTTGTATTAAATTTCCTTCCCTATTGCTTTCACCAGCTTCAGATTCTGAGGCCCATTTCGCCACTCAGGGGACACTTGAAAGCAGCCAAACCAACATAGCCAATAGAAATTTATTTTAAAAATATGAAGCTTTGCTTTAAATATCCTGTAGAAGCGTCAAGCAAAATATCAAAGGATAAAATTAAGCACACAAAATGGGCAAAGATCTTGAAATCTGAACGGAGACTACATTCCAAGTCAGACACGCATAAATATGTCTCTTTTCTCAGTGATATTAATGAAATGGTTAATTCTGTTGTCATGGCAACAAAGAACAGCTGTGATAAAAAGCTAAAGGTCTATACATAATGCCCAACACAAGGTCTCTCTAGTTCTAAAGCTGATTTTCTTAGCTACAATAGAAGTGATGTGCTTTCAATATCATCCTAAGCTTTCACATCAAATCCTTCTAGTTAATCCAATAAATAGACCAGTAGCATAAAAAAGGAATATATGTTTGCACATTATAAACCCTATGAAAGACGTTTACCTATGCTCAGTCTGAAGAGGGGATCTGGAAAGTAAACATATGCTCCTGCAAAAATAAAAACCTATACTGAGTGGAAACTGTAAAAAATAAAATATGTTCAAATGGCATACCAGAGTAATTATCAAACACATTATTATCTAGCCAGGCAGTAGGCAGTATTTTATTTGAGATAATAACACCACAATCCACTATAGCAGCCGTGCAACAGCAAAAGGAGTTCAATTTTTAAAACTCACCAAATATAATAATATAAGTGACAGGATTTTTTTTCCAGGTCCATCAATGTTGTTTGTGTGAAGGTGAGTTCACTATACTCTGCCAAATATATCATCCCAGTAACTCCATCCCAGATGGCAGATGAATTTCAGACTCTGATTAAGACCCATGCTATATTTTATCATTATTTATAAACCTCTTCTTCTGGGTCCTGCGAGGTGTTCTAGAGTTCTTTTGGTCTTCCTTACCTCTGCTCCTCATAGGTCACTATCAGAATCAACCTCTCTACTCTCCTCCATGTCCTTAGCTCAGTGCCAGGGTCCTGCCTCGGCGTTCCAGAGAAAAGTACCTGAAGTGGGGGGCGAGGTTTAAGGAAAAAAAGAAAGAAAGAGACAAAGAGGGTCCGGGAGGACTGGAAGCATTCTTAGCAACCAGCCCCGAGTTTATTTTTTCTCCCCAATATATCCCCACAGCATAGTGCAGTACAGCAGAAACAAATATGCATTATCTTACTCAAGGACAAATCATAAACCATCCCTGACTCTCTGCCAGCTAACTTGAAGGTCAGAGTAAACGAGAGGGA